>JAJTUV010000047.1:1800000-2045671 GCA_021653895.1 Mastomys natalensis | reverse complement strand
ATGAAGCTGGCAAGTCCCCTGGCCCTTCTGACTCATTCCCTTCGGTCCTAGGGTACTGCTGGTGTCCCTTCCCACTACCTGTACCTAAACTCCTCCTACAAAGACCTTAAATGAGCTCCTTCCTCTACTGTGTGGATCCACTAGCCTGTGCATTGCACTGCTCAGCACATTTGATCCCCTTCTTCCATATCCTCAAAAGTGCCAGGGATCAGAACTGAAATCCCTGATTCCACAACTGTAAACCATCAGGTTTCCATGGCAGTGCCCATTAACGACCTTCTAGACCAGGTCCCCTCATAATTTATCCAAGACTTTCTCCTGAGTCTCAGCAATGCTTGTCTGTAAACAGGATTTCCTCTGCATGGTAACTCAGACAGAGCCTCGAGCCTCTTCCATAACCCATTCAGTTTGGACTCCATACTCTGTCCACAGCCTCAGGCTCTTCCCTGTGCCTCAGGCCAAGCTGGGTTTTCTTGAGATAGCACTAGACAGGGACAGGGAGATAAAGCACCAAAGCTGGATTTAGATCAGACCTGAACGAAGAGGCCCAGTTACTAAGAAACCTCTCCAATGAGGTGGTCAGGAAGGAGTGGGCATAACTGCTCAGCCTCGGCCAGGACAGGGACCCCAGAAGGCCCAGGTGTTCAGAGCTTAAAGAGGAGCACAGCCAGGCTTCCTACCTTGTCCCTGAGTCTGAAGGGCACCGCGTCATCCACCTCCACACACCCACATGAAGTATTCTCGGTCAGATTCGGACTCCCCCTCACCCTAGACACAGGAAACCCCAGAATAAAGGGGAACCTCAGGAAATACCTCATGGCACCCACTGTCAATCCTGTTCTTAGTCAAACACAGGTGGAAATAGGGTGGCATTCACCTCTCTGGGAAAAACAAGAGAAGGGCAGGACCAAAACAGGAAGAGGGACAGCTGCTTTCATAGCTTCCACATGTGAGTGGGGTCAGCATGGAAGGGAGATGCACAAGGAGAAGAAAGCACAGACTGCAGACATCTGTAGCCCTTCCAGATCTTTGAGTCATCCTATCCCAGGAAATTGGGAAGGAGTTGACCCAACAGCCCAGGCAAAGGAAGCCTCTGTGTTGAACAGTAAGGGTGCTTGCCTGAAGCCTGATGTCAACTAGGTAGACTCTGGTGGGGAGCACCTCAGAGATAGACACAGCATCTAGAGCTGCACAACCCCCACAGACAACAAGGCTGAGCTCCAAGGAAATCATGGAATATATCAAGAAGCCGGAGGAATGAGTCTGGCCCGGACTACAGGTTGATAGAACCAAGGCATCTGAATCCATAGGTAAGTGACCAGGGAGTAGGGATGGAAGGAGCATCCAGAAGCATGCCTGTGAATGTCTTCAAGCCTACAGGGAAAGAAGTGACCGGTAGGATAACCAGAGCAGACTGGAAGGAGTAGACAGGCACATAGCTAGGACCATAAGTAAGGGATAGCGGAGTCGTAAGCATGGAGAGGAAAGGATCAGTTGGGGATGTAGAGGTCCAGAATCAGGGACTCAGTACAAAGTAGACTGCAAAGAGTGAGGATGTAGAGGTGGTCCAAGTTAGCAGTCAGAGCCAGGACAGGTGAAGGTGGGATCAGATAGAGCTCCAGGGAGCCGACAGGTGAAGAGTAGGGATCCGGCCAGTAGCTCCGGGGAGCCAGGACAGTAGAAGAGTAGGATCCGCACAGAGCTCAGGGGAGCCTGACAGTAGAAGGTAGGATCCAGGCCAGTGCTCGGAGCTGGAAGTAGAAGGTAGGGATCCAGCACAGTAGCTCCAGGGGAGCGACAGGTAGAAGGTGGGATCCAGCCAGTACTCAGGGGAGCCGAAGGTGAAGAGTAGGATCAGGCACAGAGTCCAGGGAGCTGAAGGTAGAAGAGTAGGGATCCAGGCCAGACTCCAGGGACCGGACAGGTGAAGAGTAGGGATCAGGCGCAGCAGCTCCAGGGGCCTGGACAGGTAGAAGTAGGATCCAGGCACAGTAGCTCCAGGGAGCCGACAGGTAGAAGAGTAGGATCCAGCCAGTAGCTCAGGGGAGCCGGACAGTAGAAGAGTAGGATCCAGCACAGTAGCTCCAGGGGAGCCTGGACAGGTAGAAGAGTAGGGATCCAGGCCAGTAGCTCCAGGGGAGCCTGGACAGGTAGAAGAGTAGGGATCCAGGCACAGCAGCTCCAGGGGAGCCCGGACAGGTAAAGATAGAGATCCAGGCGCAGTAGCTCCAGGGAGCCTGGACAGTAGAAGAGTAGGGATCCAGGCACAGCAGCTCCAGGGGAGCCGGACAGGTAGAAGAGTAGGGATCCAGGCACAGTAGCTCCAGGGGAGCCCGGACAGGTAGAAGAGTAGAGATCCAGGCCAGTAGCTCCAGGGGAGCCCGGACAGGTAGAAGAGTAGGGATCCAGGCACAGCAGCTCCAGGGAGCCTGGACAGGTAGAAGAGTAGGGATCCAGGCACAGCAGCTCCAGGGGAGCCTGGACAGGTAGAAGAGTAGGGATCCAGGCACAGCAGCTCCAGGGGAGCCTGGACAGGTAGAAGAGTAGGGATCCAGGCACAGCAGCTCCAGGGGAGCTGGACAGGTAGAAGAGTAGGGATCCAGGCACAGCAGCTCCAGGGGAGCCTGGACAGGTAGAAGAGTAGGGATCCAGGCACAGTAGCTCCAGGGGAGCCTGGACAGGTAGAAGAGTAGGGATCCAGGCACAGAGCTCCAGGGAGCCTGGACAGGTAGAAGAGTAGGGATCCAGGCACAGCAGCTCCAGGGGAGCCTGGACAGGTAGAAGAGTAGGGATCCAGGCACAGAGCTCCAGGGGAGCCTGGACAGGTAGAAGAGTAGGATCCAGGCACAGTAGCTCCAGGGGAGCCTGGACAGGTAGAAGAGTAGGGATCCAGGCACAGCAGCTCCAGGGGAGCCTGGACAGGTAGAAGAGTAGGGATCCAGGCACAGTAGCTCCAGGGGAGCCTGGACAGGTAGAAGAGTAGGGATCCAGGCACAGTAGCTCCAGGGGAGCCGACAGGTAGAAAGTAGGGATCCAGGCACAGTAGCTCCAGGGGAGCAGGCAGGTAGAAAAGTAGAGGTCCAGGCACAGCACTCCAGGGTAGCCGGACAGGTAGAAAGTAGGGATCCAGGCACAGTAGCCCAGGTGAGTCAGGACAGGTAGAAGAGTAGGGATCCAGGCACAGTAGCTCCAGGGGAGCCCGGACAGGTAGAAAAGTAGGGATCCAGGCACAGCAGCTCCTGGGGAGCCAGGACAGCTGGAAGTGGAGGATCCATAAACAGCAGCTATAGAAGAGCCAGGATAGGTAGAAGTATGGAGATTCAGCCAGGATGGCTATAGGTAAGTCGGGACAGCTTGAAGTGAGGGGATCAAGACACAGCAGCTTCAGGGGAGCCAGGACTGGTGGATTTATGGAGATCTAGGAGGAGCAGCTATAGGAAAACCAGGACAGATGGAACTGTGCTGATCCAGGCAGAGCAGCAAATGGGTAGTCAGAGTAGGTACAACTGCGGGGATCCAGGAAGAGTAGCTATAGGGGAGCAAGGACAAGTGGAACTGTGAGAATCCAGGCACCATAGCTTTAGGGGAGCCAATACAGGTGGAAGTATAGGGATCCAGCCAGATCAGATCCAGGGTAGCCAGAACAGATGAAAGTGTGGGTATTCAGACATAGCAGCTACAGGGAAGCCAAGACAGGTAGAAGTGTGTGGGTTAACACACAGCAGTGCCAGGAGAGCCAGGACAGTTTGAAATGTGAAGATCCAGGCACAGCAGCTCCAAGGGAGCTAGGACAAGTGGAACTGTGAGGATCCAGGCACCGTAGCTTTAGGGGAGCAAATACAGGTGGAAGTGTGGGGATCCAGGCAGATCAGATCCAGGGGAGCCAGGAGAGGCGGAAGTGTAAGGATACAAGCATAGCAGCTCCTGGGAAGCCAAGACAGGTACAACTGTGGGGATCCAGGCTGAGCAGCTATAGTGAAGATAGGACAGATGGAAGCATGGGAGAATCGAGGCACAGCAGCTCCAGGGGAGCCAGGACAGCTGGAAGTGTGGGATCCAGGCACAGCAGCTCCAGAGGAGCCAGGACAGGTGGAAGTGGGAGATCCAGGCAGAGCAGCAAATGGGGAGACAGGGTAAGTAGAACTGTGGAGATCCAGGCAGAGCAGCTATAGGGAAGACAGGACAGCTGGAAGTAGTTACAGAGGAACAGGGCCACATTAGAATGAGGGCATCCTGGGTGACCAGATACAGGGGAGCTGAGGCAAGTGGAAGGGCAGGGACCAGACTAAATGGCTACAGAGAAGCTGAGGCAGGTAAGGGTGTGGACACCAGGTCATGAAACACAGAGAGCAAGAGCTAAAGGGCATGGGGTGGGACGCATGCTCAGTACTCAGGGAAGCTGGGATAAGTAGTAGTGGGGATTCGAAGCATTCACAGGGAAACTGAGTCAGGTGAGAGCCTGGGGGACACAGCTGAGCAAATACTACAGAGCCGGAGCTGATGGGTACATAAGGTGCCAAGCTGAGCACCTGCAGGTAAGCAGGGGCTCATGGGGGTGTGGGAGACCAGGCTGGGCAACTATGGAGGATCAGGGATAGGTAAACCTGTAAGGAGTCAGGCTGAGCAGCTACATGAGAGCTGGAGCTAGTATGAAAGTGGAAGTCCAGGCTGAGCATCTGCAGGGAAACTGAGGCAAGGGGAGGTTTAGGTATCCAGGCTGAGCAGCTGGGGTAGCTGGGGTAGGTGGAGGTGGAGGTGCAGGCTGAGGAACTACACGAGAGCTGAGGCAGCTAAGAGTGTGGGGAACCAGACTGAGCAGCTCCAGCTTAGCTGGGGTAGGTGGAGCGCTGGGGGGATAACAAGGCTAAGAACACAGAAGGAGCAGGATCTACTGGGTAGGTAGAGATCCAGGCTGAGTAGACACAGGGAGTTGAGGTAGGGAGGAATGCTGGATTCAGACATAGCAGTCCCAGGGAAACTAAACCAAGCAGGAGTGTGGAATCCTGCCTGAACAGATATCAGGGATCTGAGGCTGATGAGTGTGTACGAAGTACCAGGCTGAGCAGCTAGGGTAGAGCTGGGGTGAACGGGGCACTTGGGAGTGCAGGAACCAAGGCAGGGCAGTTACAGGGCAGCTGGGGTAGGTTTGAGGGAGACTAGGTTAAGCAGACACAGGGGGAGCAGGATCTAGTCTGATTGTGGGGATTCAGGCTGAATAGACACAGGGGAGCTGGGTAAGGTAGTTCTAAAGGATTCTAGGCTTAGAGGTCACAGGGAAACTGAGGCCAGTGGGAGTATGGGCATCCTAGCTGAGAAAACACCAGGGAGCTGGAGCTCACAGGTGCAAAAGGTAAAAGGTTGAGCAGCTACAGGAGAGCTGGGGCGTTTGGGAGTGTTTTGTATCAGGCTGAGCCATTGCAGGGATGCGGGGTCATTCGGTCAGTGAAATCAGGCTGACCCGCCATAGAGGAGCAAATATCAGGGATCTGAAGTTCATGGGTCTAAAAGGAACCAGGCTGAGCCGCCACAGGAGAGCTGGTACTACTGAGGCAAGGGGAGACAGACTGAGCTGCCTAGAAGAGCAGGGGTAGGCGGAACTGTAAGGAGTCAGGCCGAGCAGCTACAGGAGAGCTGCAGCTATTGGGTGTGTGGAGGTCAAGGCAGAGTACTACCTACAGGGTAGCTCGGATACATGAGGCTGGAGAACCTGGCTAAACAGACACAAGGGAGCAGGTTCTAGTCTGCATGTGAGTGGGCATCCAGGCTGAGCACACACAGGAGAGCCAAAGTAGGTAGTAATGGAGGATTCTAGACTTAGCTGTCACAGGGAAACTGAGATCTATGGGAGTGGAGTGGTCGTAGCTGAGCAAATACCATGGAGCTGATGGGTATAAAAGTCTCAGACTGAGCAGCTGTAGAGTCTCTGGGGTAGATGGAGGAATTGCTGAGCTGCTACAAGGGCACTGTGGCTTCTGGAGGTGTAGGAGACCAAGCTGAGCATCTGTGGGGAAACTGAGGCAAGTGGGAGTGTAGGGTTCCAGAATGAGGAACTGTATGGCAGCTGAGGCAGGAGAGTATGGGGAACTAGACTGGGCAGCTCCAGGAGAGCCAAAGTAGGTGAGTGTTCTGAAACGTTAGAGATGCCTCAGCAGAATGGCAAGCAGGGAGTAGGAAAGCAGGGTGAGCACCTACAACAGAGCTAAGGCAGGTGAGGGGGTAGAGGATGAGCTTTGCAGCCGCTGAGGAGCAGGACAGGTTAGAGTAGAAGAGGCTCTGGTGGAGCAGTTGAAGGGGAACCAGGCAAGTGGCAATGTGGAGGGACAGCTCACTGAGACACGATGCAGGGCCAGTTCGCTGCCCTGAGCTACATTAGCTGGCCTTAGAAATGACTCTTCTGAGAACAGGGCCAGGGGTTTGAGGAACCAGGCTGAGGTGAAATGGTAGCATGATAGGAAGCCAATGGCAGAGGGGAAGGAAAAGTTACTTCATGCTGGAGTGCAGGAAGGAGAAAGAGCCAGGAGGTCTCGGATGGCGCTGATCCAGATGTCTGCTCTGATGACAGGGACAGGCCTGAGGTACTTTTGGCTGGAGAAGCCAGGGCAACAAAACAAAGGGGGCTTAGCAGAGCAAGGACACTGCTGGAGCTGGCATCAGGAAAGAGGACAAGGCTGGCAATCCAGTATGTAGGAGGAAGTAGGAACTCTACAGGGGACTGCCTTGGAAAAGAGTAGATGCCCTGTGGAGGTCAGGTCTAGCAGTGGCCAACTGAGGTACTCTACTCAGGACAGAGAGGCAGAGCGAAAGGCCCCTTGGACACTGGCAAATGCTGAGCTGATGCAGGGATCAAGAACAACTGAGGGCTGAGAGAAAAACAGTCTAGGGGCCTGAGTCGCAAGGCCTCAGGAAGGGCCTTTGGCTGAGCAGCAAGAAGGACAAGGGAAAATCCTAGGGTGGACATAGCCAAAGAAAATATACAGGCTGCAGGTCTTCAGTCAGGAGCTCTAGCTGTGATCCTGGGAGATGTGGAAACACAAACCAGGAAGATCAAATCTATCCCAACAATACAGGGGACACAGGGTTAGTCTACAAAAGGAAGGCAGTGTGAAGGTCAGGGGCTGAGCAGGAGATGTCAGATCTCAGGTAGAACAGAGACTAGCATGGCCCTGAGGATAAAGGGAAGGACACAGGAACAGAGGGACAAGAGAGGGGAAGTCATGACCAGCTTCATGAGAAAAGGTGGTATTGTCCAATTTCAATTGTCCCTGTGCTGCTGAACAAGGAAAGGAAATTCTCTAGGTTTGGCAATGCAAGTTTCATGCAAAGGCAGAACGCAGGGGACTGTGAAGACAACCCTGGAAGAAAGGAGAAACCAAGGCTGAGTTCACCAAGGTCTCATTAGTGAGACTACACTGCAAGGAGGTGGCAGGCATGGGGTGCCAGGCTAGGCCAGAGAGGCCCGTACCCAGAACCTGGAAGGTGGGAGAGCTAGTGGTGATCTTTCAGAGCTGGGACAAAGAATTGAGGAGAACGAAGCTAAAATGTTGTGTCAAAGCACATGTTTAGGAGCCTGGGAGGACTTGATAGCCTTGAAGCAAATCCTAGAGGGTTGTGTATGGGCAGGAAGTGAATCCTGACCCAAGAATCAAAGTACTAATCATACTTAGATCAAAGCCAACTAAAAAAGACAATGCCTGCAGAACAAATTTAAGGCCAGAGCTCTTGGACTATGAGGAATTCAGGGAACCTGAGAGCAGGGACCATCAGTGAAAAGGCCAAGGCAGGTATAAGCAGCCTAGGAGGCAACAAGAGCCAACATGGATGAACAGGCAAAGGCAGGAAGGGACTGTAGGCTGCAGGGATGTGCGGACTTCAGTTTGACCTTCAGTGTTGTCCAGACTGTGTGCAGCCATATGGCTTAGGAGTAAGAGGTTTAACAGTGGAGCACAGATGCCCCCACCGCACAGCTGGAAAGCTGTCGAGATGCTTTCCTAAGAGTGTACTAAGAAAGGGACTGAGCTCACGGGCTAAGGTCTGACCAGGCTTGGTGATCCTGACATTCACAGGCATAACTGATGGATATTGTCTACTCCATGTAGAGAGTCAGGGACTTGAGAAGGCTGCAAAAGACAGGCCTTCTAGAAGCCTGGGTCCATCCTGTCTGAGAGTTAATCACAAATGCTTTTTCTTGTAGCCAAAACGACATCCCCATCTGTCTTTCCACTGGCCCCTGGACCTACTTCCAAATCTAACTCCATGGTGACTCTGGGATGCCTGGTCAAGGGCTATTTCCCTGAGCCAGTGGCCGTGACTTGGAACTCTGGTGCCCTGTCCAGTCGGTGTGCACACCTACCCAGCTGTCCTGCAGTCTGGACTCTACACTCTCAGCAGCTCGGTGACTGTACCTTCCAGCACCTGGCCCAGCCAGCCTGTCACCTGCAATGTAGACCACCCGGCCAGCAGTACCAAGGTGGACAAGACCATTGGTGAGAGGACACCCAGGGGACGAGGGGTTGACTAGAGCTGAGGTTCAGGCATTAGCCTACCTAGACTAACCAAACTGGGCAGCCATCAATAGGAAATGGACCTTAGCCCTGAAAACCAAAAGTTCTTTGTTTCCCTTCTGGGGATTTCTATCTATGTCTTTTACACTCATTTATTAATATTCTGGCTAAGATGCCTATGGGTCCTGATATACAGAGACAGACTCAGTATCAACCTGACGAAGGTCATACCCAAAACAGCCTGGCATGATCCCACATCAGAACCAAACTTTCCTTACCTCCATCCTGATGCCTTCTCCCCTCCAGACCCCAATAACACACAGCCTTCTCTCTGCAGAGCCCAGGGGCTGCAGTGATGGCGGTTGCAAGCCTTGCATATGTACAGGTAAGCTAGTCGGCATTTCCCTCCAGCCCCAGATGCAACAAGTATCCTCAGTGGCCATGTTGGAGGGTGACCCAGGTATTGACCTATTTCCACCTTTCTTCTTTATCTACAGTCCCAGAAGTATCATCTGTCTTCATCTTCCCCCCAAAGCCCAAGGATGTACTCACCATCACTCTGACTCCTAAGGTCACATGTGTTGTGGTTGACATTAGTCAGGATGATCCCGAGGTCCAGTTCAACTGGTATGTCGATGACGTGGAAGTGAACACAGCTCAGACTCACCGCCCAGAGCAGCAGTTCAACAGCACTCTCCGCTCAGTCAGTGAACTCCCCATCCTGCACCAGGACTGGCTCAATGGCAGAGAGTTCAAATGCAAGGTCAACAGTGCAGCATTACCTGCCCCCATCGAGAAAACCATCTCTAAAACCAAAGGTGGGAGCTGCGCGGGGTGGTGGGGTGGGAGCTGCGGGGGGTGGGGGGTGTAGAAGCTGCAGTTGTTCATAGGCAGACCTTGACATAAGCAGACTTCTGCCCTGTCAGTGACCTCTATGCTGACCACTCTCTGTACCCACAGGCAGACCACGGGCTCCACAGGTATACACCATGCCGCCTCCCAAGGAACAGCTGACCAAGAGTGTAGTCACTGTGACCTGCCTGGTATCAGATTTCTTTCCTCCTGACATTTATGTGGAGTGGCAGAAGAATGGGCAGCCAGCGGAGAACTACAAGAACACTCAACCCACTGTGGACACAGATGGGAGTTACTTCCTCTACAGCAAGCTCACTGTGGACAGGAACACATGGGAGACGGGAGATAGCTTCACCTGCTCTGTGTTACATGAGGCCCTGCACAACCACCATACTGAGAAGACCCTCAGCCATTCTCCTGGTAAATGATCTCTGTGTCCTGTGAGCCCTCTGGTCCTAAGGGACGCTGACACCTACCTCTACCCCTTCCTTGTGTAAATAAAGCACCCAACACTGCCTTGGGACCCTGCAATAATGTCCTGGTTCTTTCTGAGATACAGAGTCTAGCTAGGTCATGGGATGAGGGATCTCCATGGTTTGAGGCCTGAGTTGTGACTATGGAAAAAACAAAGGCCTGCACTGCCACACCCAGCTCTTTTGAATTTGCCTGGCCTGAAAAGAATTTACCTCTCTCTGGGAACTGGAAGATTATCCATAGGCGATCCCTCTCACTAGACATCACTCTAACTAGCAGTTTGTCTGGTCTGGCCACAGAATGTGCCTAACAAACCCCCCAAATAAGGAAGACACAACCTCCATCTCACTCACTCTCTCCTTACCATTCTTCCTTACCAAGCATCTCACTAAGGGCAATAAATAGATATCTGTGGTCACAGGCTTGCACACAGACCCTTGCTGTCCCTCCACTCAGTTTTCCAGAGACTAAATCCATGCTGTATGGTGATGATACAGGTAGCTCTCACCGCTATCAGATGCTCATGTGGAGGATCAACATGGACTAAAACCAACCTGCACAGCAACACCCTGCCTACAAGGCTATTATATGCAAGTGCGCACACATCTACTCATGCACGGGCACACACACATGCATGGGCATAACACACACACCACACACACACACACAATACACATGTTCGTGTGCACAGACACAAACACACACATACAAACATACACACACACACACATAACAGAATCGAACACTAGAAACTCACACGAGCATCCTACCTATTACTCAAAGATAAGAAGGTACCAGGTCTGCCCACATGACCATCCTCAGCATTTACAAGTGGGCCAACTGATACAGATAAAACTTTTCTATACCAAGGATGCCCACAACCCTCCTCACACCCAAGTCCCCTCGGCCGAAACTGTCCCTGACCCTCAGACTGATGCCCATAACTCACACAGCTGACACACCACCAAAGCTGTGTAACTTACTTTACTACCCTGTGAGTCCTTTCTCTGAAGTACAGTCATCATGGGGAATAGGCCCTGCCTTCGCTCTGGCCCTATTCTTGTCATCAGAGGATAGACAGAAGATCAAGCAAACTACACAGACACTACCCACAAGAGTCACGGGCCCTGACTCAGGCTAGCCACTCTCCAAACCGAAGGCTGGGGCACACAGAATGAGCTCCTGCACAGGCCAGGCCAGCATCAGGTCCACAGTGTCTGGCTGAGCCCAGGGATTAAAACTGCAGCACTTTGGGGAGCTGAGGTTTCTGGTCCAGAGAGAACAGAAAGGAGAGATAGCCCCAGGGAGGGTTCTGCTGGCCCAGTCAGGCTGCAGCTCTCTCCTGGGCCTCCATACAACCTCCTGCCACAAAGGGAATCTCTCCCAGCCCCCACTTTGTTGGGACAAACACTGACTGCCCTCTCTGTCCAGGGCTGGAACTGGACGAGACCTGTGCTGAGGCCCAGGACGGGGAGCTGGATGGGCTCTGGACGACCATCACCATCTTCATCAGCCTCTTCCTGCTCAGCGTGTGCTACAGTGCTGCTGTCACACTCTTCAAGGTCAGCCACACTGTCCCCACAGTGTCTATACTGTCCTCACACTGTTTCCCATACTGTCCCTGTGATGAACTATGCCCCACATTGTCCCATGCTATTGACCACAGTCTTACATGCTGTGCAATGCTGTCTACCCTTCTGTATGACACAGTCTCACAATGTCCCATGCAGTCTACATAATGCTCCGTACTGTCCCCATCCTATCCTCTGTTGCCTCAGACTGTCCCACACTGTCCCTTGCTTCCTGCTATGCTGTCCCATGCTGCTGTCTGTATTTTCATGCTCTCCTCATTCTGTCCCTAGTGTCCGATATTTCCCATATCCTATGTTGTCACCCATATTGTCCCCACTCTGCACATGGACCCACACTGTATCCTGCTGCCCCATATTGGAGACTTCAGGTGGGGGGGGGGGGTGACCCACAGGACAGAGTGCAGTCCTGATCTTGTCTTACTCTCCCTGCCCCACAGGTAAAGTGGATCTTCTCCTCAGTGGTGGGGCTGAAGCAGACACTGGTTCCCGAATACAAGAACATGATTGGACAAGGGCCCTAGGCCACCTCCTGTAATGGCAGGTGATTTTCCAGGCCCCGACGGACCCTGTCCAGTATGCCAAGCAGCGTGACTCAGATCACACTGTCCACTCACTTCACTGCCCTCTGACCCTGAGATTCAGCTACTCTCAACTCTTCCCTCTCTAGAGGACCATGTGGACATCAGACGGCTGCAGTCCACAGCCACCTGGACCCAAAACACCATCACAGCAGCACCCAAGACACTGGTTAGACCCACAAGGGACAGAGTTTCCTCAACAGTATATCCAAACTGTTGGGACAAAAAAGAACAATCACTGAAGAAGTGACAAGTGCCCTACCAGCCTTGGAACCAGCCCTGTCCTGATCATCTTCCAAAACATAAGAATTGATAATAGAAGATACAAGTTTTGGATCCCCAAGATGAGACAAAGTTTATCCAGGCCAGAAACAGCAGGGCAGCCATGACCCAGCTGAAGCTGACTGAATTATTCCAGTGGCCTTGGAATCACCATGTCCTGCCAGGTTCCTTCTTACCACTTCCATGAACCCTGGGAGATGGAAAAGGCCTGTGTTTCTTAGGATCCTGGGACTGACCCATCTAAAGGTTGAGATCCTTACATAGATCCTTCTTCTGGTCACAGGTACAATACACTGGATCTTCAGACGAAGGAACAAATTCACAGACAACCCTGACCCCACAATCCTGAGACCGAGACACCACTATCTCTCTGGAATTCTCTACTCTGGGAGCACAACAGAGAAGGGTCTGGGCTCCATGGCCTCTGTGTAGCCCTGCAGGTGCAGAGGCCACTGATCAGGGTTTGGGTGACCACCAAGGGCCTCCTGGAAAGGGACCTGAGGAGCAGGTTCTAATCGGGCCAAAGAAGGAAGATGAAAAACAGTAGAGGTGAAGGACACTGGAAAGAGCCAGGATGCAGCAGGCTCCTCCTCCACACCTGACATCTGTCCAAGACGCTTAGTAGCTAGTAACAGCTGGAGCTGCAGTCCAAGGACCATGCCCTGGAGCACCAGGCTACTGGAAGGTGGAATGGGCCTACTACAGAAATCCAATACCTGTTTCTCCATCACTTCTCAGCCAAGGAAAATCAGAGTCTCCAGACAGCAATAAAAACAAAGGCAGGAAGGAAAAATGGCCTCCTGCCCTCCTGTGGCTAGCAGGAAGTTCTCAAAGGACTCAGGGATTTGTCTTCTAACTTCCTGTAGATCACTGATGTCTTTAAAGTCTCTGTCTGCTTTGTTGGTTTTGTTTGTTTGTTTGTTTTGTATTTTGTCAATAAAACATTTTTTTTTAAATATTCCACAATCTCTGTGTTCATCTTATGGGAACCAGCCCTGGCACTTAGAAACATGGCACAGTTAAGTTGACCAGTTAGCCATGCAGAACACTCTACCTGTCCTGGTCCTGTGTCCTACCAGATCTTCTCTAAGAGTCCCTTCACTTCTGGTCTCCAACTCTGCTACCCTGTACCCCATAGGTCCACAGTCTGTCCTCCCTATGGGTAGTTTCTTCCCACCTGTTCCTTCCCTTAGGCTGCCCAGGCATAGCCTCCCACACCAGCCACACGAACTAAGAAGAACGTGCCTCACAGTGACCTCAGGCCAAGTGATAACATCTCTATGGAAAAAAATGAAGAATAAGAAAAAGAAAACATACTCCAGAGTCAGGGAAGAGAAAGATCATACAGTGACTGCCCAGTGTCTCCTGCTCTGCTAGGCATGTCTGTGTCCTACCAGGCTTGGATTCTGTCTTCCCATGGATATCAGAAGACACAGGCTCCATGGCCTGAGATAGAACTGTAGAGGGGCCAGAAAAATGCCCCTGGAGTGTAGGAGTGTTAGCATCGACAGAGAGCTAAGGTACACAATCGAAGACCTCCTAAGTAAACACCCAAAAACAGGAACCAGGTGCTAGCTGGGCAGTGAGTTCTCAGATGGAATTTAGATGTCTTAAGGTTTATCCTTGACTATTAGAGATTGTTCAAGTCTATATAACTTCTACTGGTGGCTATATGAGGGGACTCAACTGGGCTAGACTGGTCAAGAGAAGATCCTGTCAGCACAGCTATAGTGGGGGACAGAATCCAAACGGCCAGTGCCATTGCAACTTCTGGTGTTGGGAAAGACTTGATTTACATAAGACTAAGGAGCAGCAGATTCCTGTGAGTGATATTGCTTTTGGGGAAGCCATAGGAAGATGGACATTGGAGGC
The DNA here is from genome assembly GCA_021653895.1 of Mastomys natalensis. Classification (NCBI taxonomy): domain Eukaryota; kingdom Metazoa; phylum Chordata; class Mammalia; order Rodentia; family Muridae; genus Mastomys; species Mastomys natalensis. Next base: position 2,031,517 of record JAJTUV010000047.1, on the reverse strand, counting down.
ACGGATAGTTCATGCACAGACAGGTGCATGGAGCCTAGGGTTTGGCCAAGTGAACTGGGCAGCTGCTACAAAGCTAGGTTTAGGACACAGAACTGGGAGGTAGGACAGTGGAACCTAGACTACAAAGGGGAAGCTGCCCTAACCTGAGAAAAGCTACTTAATCCTCCCAAACCTCTGCTTAGTATGTGACCAAACATCCCTCCCTGCAAAGTGAGGGAAGAAGAACTAAGAGATCTTGAATTTAGAGAACATTTAGGCTTGGGGCAGTTTTCTTGCTCTGATAAGAGGAAATGTTTGTTTGGTCTCATAGTTCGAGTGTACAGTCCGTCATAGCAAGAATCTTGGTTTCATTTCTGTTGTAGTGATAGAAGTACCCTGACATCAGAAATTGTATTCAGCCTGCAGTTCAAGGTTACAGTCTCTCACCGTGACAATGAGAGCAGGAACTTGAGGTAGCTAGTCACTTCCACAGTGAAGAACAGAGAGAGAGAGGTGCGCACGTGCCCACTACCCAATTACACGATGGTGTAAGGAAAGAAATTTGGTTGGGATAAGAAGAGGAAATGGAGGAGAGGGAATAGAGATGCATTTTATATATTACAAATATTATGAAATTCCCTAACAATAAAGAAAGATACCGCACAAACAGCTCAGCTGGAAAAGGTACTATGTGTAAGCTCTTCGGTGGGTTATGAAGTCCAGGTGCACTGAAAATCCAGGGGCTGAATTTGATCATCAGGACCCATATGATGTCCTGACCTCCATATGTACACCATGGCATGTGCATAGAACACTTATACATGGACGTATTCAACATAAACACAACATACACATACACACTCACACATACCATACACACACACACAACATAGACACACACCACACCACAGCCCACACACTCATTCACATCACGCACCACACACACATGCACACACCTCACACCTACACACACACACACCACTCGCACACACAAATGTAATAATTTTTTAAGGACTGCATCCTTCTCTTTCTGCAGGCACTTGTCTGTGACACTGAATGTACCCCCCATCCTGGCCAAAGAGCATTTTATGAGAAGTGAGTTATAACCATGCCACAGCTTCAGAGTGGTATTGACTTAAAATTTCCTCCACCAAATAAACTATTCTGTTCCTTCTGAAAGTAGCCAGATACTTTCCCAGAATGTAATGCAGGTCACCATGTATTGATGAGATCTTGTCTCCTCTTAAAAATCTCATGAGCTATCCTCAGCCTCTTTTAAATGTTGCCAGCACTGGGCTTTCTCTTCCCCTAGCATCCATGTAAGTCATCCTTAAGGATGTCACATCCTTTCCTCTGCTGACAAATCTGGCCACCTTACTTTTGAAGTTCCTAGAGTAGGTATATTCTGAGAAAGTGCCTATTTACATCCAAAGAGTAGACACATTTCACATAGTTCCTTTTGTTCTGATGATTGATGCCATTGGGTCCTCAAGTTGTGTTTGGACCTTACAATGACAAAAACCCATCTTCTTCTTTCCTTGACCCCCCAATTCTAACTATTTGTCTATCTCTATGTGTCTGTTTCTGTCTGTCTCTCTGTCTCTTTCTCTCTTTCTGTGTATGTGTGTGCGCTGTCCATGCATGCTTGTGTGTGTGTGTTGTGTGTGTGTGTGTGTGTGAGAGAGAGAGAGAGAGAAGAGAGAGAGAGAGAGAGAGAAAGTGTGTGTGTGTGTGTGTGTGAAGAGAGAGAGAGGTAGGTGTGTGTGTGTGTGTAAGAGAAAGAGAGAGGTAAGTGTGTGTGTGTGTTTAAGAGAGAGAGAAAAGAGAGAGAGATAAGTGTTGTGTGTGTGTGTGTGTGTGGAGAGGAGAGAGAAGAGAGAAGAGAGAGAGAGAGTAGAGAGTAAAGGTGAGAAAATCCATGTGATCCCTGAAGCTGGAATTACAGGAGGTTGTGAACCACCTGGCCAATGACAGAGAACCAAACTCGGGTCCTCTGCAAGAGCAGCATACACTCTTAACTGCTCAGCCGTCTCCCCAGCACCCAAATTTCTTTTGAGGCCTTGTATGTCATACAGAATAAACTCAGCAAGGGCACACTCAGCATAGTCCAGCATATACAGTACAGCCACAGCTAGAGATTTAGAAGACTGGGCATCCTTCCAGCTGGGCACTGTGACCTGGTCTCTGCTAAATTAGAGCTCCAATCCTCAAGATGAAGGATTAGAGTCTGCTGGGCCACAGAGTGGGCCTGAGCCCTTGCTTTCGGTGTGGGCAAGCGTGTGTCCTGTTTGTTACCACAGCTAGAAACAGATGCTTCTGCTGAGAAGCCGCCTGTGAGGAGACTGTTGATAAAGAGTTATGAAGCGTGGTAACCACAGCAACCTGCATGACAAGGCTGACTTACAGGCCGTGGCTTTGGTGCTGGGAAAAACAGCAACCGACAGCCCTACAGAGACTCCAGGGCCACAAGGTCATCACATGTGTGGAGCAGATAGATTTCAGTTGACACCTCTATGACCCAAAGAAAGCCATGTGGAGGCGAGCCTCTGTGATGCTGTGTAGAAATGAACTCAAGTATCAAGGTTAGGGCTATGCTTGAGAACCCTGGCATAGAAGGGTTTGCTAGGATGGTACCACAAATATCATTGTACAATTTTTATCTTCTCTGTGGAGAAAAGCTCCAGTACAGACTGTCAGGACCAAACCGGGAAGCTTCCATCCCCAAAACTGGTCATAGGTCTCTAGCCTTGGTAGCCTACGTGACCGGGAGCTGCCCAGGGGTATGTGGATGGAGTTCCTGATGGAAAATATCAAGCCAGAAATCTATAAAGGAATCTGGGAACAACCTCCCAGTGGCCACAGTCCTTCCAGGAAGACTTTCTCCAGTAGGCTGAGGTAGACAGTCTTTGGAAAGGTGGTGTCCAGCATCTCTAGTGGTCTTGCAGATCCTGAGAAACATTTGCTAGCCAACGTGGTCATTTGTCTACTCATTATTTCAGGTGTTGAATTTTTTTTTAAGTGTGCATGTGCATTTGCGTGTGTGTTGGTGGGAAGCACATGTCACAGAACACCGAGAAATCAGAGGACTTGCAGGAGTCAGTTCCCTCTCCTCAACACATGGGTTCTAGATATGGAGCGTCGGCATCCTTCCCTGCTGAGCCATGACACCGGCCCATTCATTCAGTCAGCTACTGGTTCATTTATCCATTCATCTGGCTCTCCTGAGGCCTTTGCCCTTCAATCCTGCAGTCAGCATTGGAAGCAGATGCAGATTGACAGTGATGGGCACATAAGAGAGGGAAAAGTGCCAGAGATGACAAGAGTGTACAGAGACAGTGCCCATATCTTGCAAAGGGTGACAATCTAAAGACCAGTTTGGGAGCCTTAAGGGATCAGGCAAGGCTCTGAGGAGCACAAATCCAACACTCCAGGTCAACTGTACCAACAGAGGTTTCAGTTATTTGTCTTCAATGGGCTGCTATGACCATGGATGCCTTGAAAGCCCCACTGACCTGTGGGCTCGTGCAGAACTGGGGTTAGCAGATGGGGTTTGAGCAGCTTCTGTGGGAAGCCTGTGGGGAGGTAGACAATGCTCTGGAGAGACTGGAGCCCTGCAGGGGAGGGCACTGGAATGTTTGCTGCTCAGATTGAGGTGATGATCACTGCTGGGTCACAGAGAAAGGCAGGGACTTCTCATGGAATCACTCAGGAAAGAGATCTGGTGTATCTGGAAAGAGACTGTCAGGAAGGTACTCCAAAGCTCTCTGAGATCTTTTTTCTCTGCAACCCTTCCTGAGAGTCTCTAGTTGGTACCCTAAAGCTTTCCAAGGGCACAACCCACTCTTGGTGGAATTAAGCTGCTGCAAGATCCTCAGATTTTTTTTCTTTCACATGTGAGTTGATATTCATGCAAGGCACATAAAAGTACCCTTGTTTTCCCATCAGTGTCTTCCCATTCCATTCTTGTAGGGTGGGCAAAAACCCAAGACAGGAGAATTGATCACTTCCGTATAACCCCAAATTCACGTCCAAGTAACTTGCTTCCTCCATCGGTCCTTCCCCCACAGTCACCACCTCCCAATAATGCCATCATACTCTGAATCTACCACCAAGGACATGGCCTACTAGTTAGTTCAGAGCTTTCAAGATCTAACATCTCTAGAAAGTCCTGTATAGACACCACCACAGTAACCCCATCACTTAATCCAATCAGGAGGACAGCCAAAGGAACTGTCATGTCAAACAAGGATCTTATTAGAGGGTCAGAATATCAGCTCTGCCTCAGCTTCCATCCTCTCCCTTGTCACAGGGATATCAAACTCACCAGCCACATTTCCAGCCCAACCAGGTGGACACTCTCTTAAAAGTCTTCATTCCCCCCTCCCCGGCTCCAGTTCTCTAATCTTGGTCCATATCTGTCTAAAGAACAATTCTTCTACCACCAGAGATGTAGTTATAAATCTTCTGTGTGTCATTTATCTATCATTCGTATCTACCAACTGTCTTCCTCTGTTCATATGATATCTGTCTATCACATCCATCTTCATCACTCTCTGTCCCTCATACATTAACATATACATATACAAAATATACATATACATATACATATACATATACATATATACATATATACATATACATATACATAGTGTAGGAAGGTGTGACAATATTGTGAAGACATCATGAGAAGGACACTGAGTGTTGAAGACAGCATGGGGTACAAGGGAGAAGCTGTGGCTCACAAACAGTGTAGTAGGGAATTAGCATGAGACACTCTAGAGCAGTGGTTTCGAACTTCCCAGTGCTGTGACCCTTTAATACAGGTCCTCATGTTGAGGTGACCCCAACTATAAAATTATTTCATTGCTACTTTGTAACTGTAAGTTTTCAATCACTATGAATGTAATGTAAATATTGGTTGATATGCAGGATATGTGATATCAGGGTGGCTACCCATGGCATAAGAACCACTGTTCTAAGTGGTTAAGAGGGTCACCATGGAAACAGTATGGGGATAATAGAAAGGCACTTTGATGACAATATTGTGATACTCTCTCATATATGTGAACACATATATAGTTAATATGCAAGATATATATATGTGTGTGTATATGTGTATATACTATATATATTTACATAATAGATAAGCAGAATAATATATACAGTTGGCATGCAGGATATATATATATACACACACGTACATATATATATATATACCATTGTTATGCAGGATACATATATATACCATTGATATGCAGGAATATATATAGTTGATATGCAGCAGGAGATAAGATAGTTAGAGATAGAGATAGAATAGAGATAGAGATAGAGCGAGATAGAGATAGAGATAGATAGATAATAGATCATCCTCTATTATGCATCCATCATCTGACACTTGTTCTGCTTCTCTAAAGAACCTTGGGTATTCATCTCTGAGATGCTGGGGGAAAAAAGCCTGGTTTGGTATCTGGCACCATGATGGCTGGACTGTAATTGTTAGTAAGTTTGCTTCAAGGGGGACAAGTATTTTGATGGTGTCATTTTTTACTCAGGAGGAAACTCTGGGTAAAAAGAACGACCTGGAGAAAAGTCTCCCTCTAGCACAGGCTTGTCTTCCCTCAGTTCTCTGCCTACTGCAATGCGCTTGTCCTCCTGGGATTCAGGAACAAGGAACAGGTTCCTTCCGGAACATGGTTGGCCTGTGTCACACCTATCTTGGATGTCCACATAATTTCTAATCCACATCTCACCCTGGTCAGAAAGTTCCTTAAGGGGTCAGGGGCCTGCTGTGTCTTTATAAGTAACCAAGAGTCTGATGGACTCACAGGCATGGAATGTCACTGTTTCCAAGCTCGGGTTTCATGGAGAGATGGATATCCATGGTCATTGCATAGAAGAGAATGCAGACTTATAATATCAGAGGGCACAGAGTCCAGAAGGTAGTATAGCCTAGGTATCACACAGACAAGCAGAATGGATGGGATTTTAAGTGGACTAGAAAGTCATGAGCACTCAAGAACCCTAGGATCCCTGCACAGTCGTGTTCCTATAATTAAAAGGATTTTCGTTTCCACTACACCACCATAGAAAACATCTACTTCACCTGTTAGGCAAGGTTTTGAGATGGACCAAGGGCCAGGGCCCTTTAATTCTGTGGATAAACCAGAGACAGCTCCTGTTACATAGAGCCCGTCAGAGGGTGTGGGGACCAGGGAGAAAGTCAGAGGTGTGGAATACGGGGATAGAATGGGGTACAATGAGGGAACATCATGGTGTAACAGAGGGTACCATGAAGACAGTGTGTGGGCAGTGTGTAGACTGTGAGAAGAACTTGGAGGACAGCATCTGTGATATGGGAATGTGTAGGAAGGTGTGAGAACATTGTGAAGACATCATGAGAACGACACATGAGTGTCGAAGACATCACAGGGTAGCAAAGAAGACGCTGTGGGAAAACAAACAGTATAGTAGGGAATTAGCATGAGACACTCTAGAACAATGGTTCTTGATCTTCCCAGTTTGTGTCCTTTAAAACAGCTCCTCATGTTGTGGTGACCCCCAACCATTAAATTATTCATTGCTACTTCATAACTGTAAGTATGCTATCAATATAAATTGTAATGTAAATATCTGAACGCAGAATATCTGATATTCAGGGTGGCTACCCATGGCATAAAACCACTGTTCTAAGTGGTTATGAGGGTCACCGTGAGAACAGTATGGGACGCTAGAAAGGCAGCACGATGACAGTATTGTGAGGCATTGGGATGGTGTGGGGTCTTGTGAGGATACGGTGGGGACAGCAGAATGAAGATCATAGGACAGCATGGGACATGCCGTAACATGTGGGAACAGAAGGAGAACAGTGCGGGAAGAATCCAGCGAACCTTGCAGAGTGTGAACAGAGGCCGGAGCACACGCTGAGCAGGAAGAGGCTGATGAAGACGGTGATGGTCGTCCAGAGCCCGTCCAGTTCCATCCTGGGCCTCAGCACAGGTCTCATCCGGTTCCAGCCCTAACAGACGGCATCAGTCTTTGTCCCAACAAGGCTGGAGCAGTTCCCTGAGGTCAGGTGGTTCAGCAGGGAGGCCCAGGAGAATGTACCCACTGGGCTGGGCCAGTAGACTCTCTCTGGGACCAGCTTTCTGCCCTCTCTAGACAAGCAGTCCACATTCTCCCAACTGAGTCCCAAATTCTGGACTCAGCCAGACACGCTGAACCCGATAGGACTCTGGACTCCGTAGGAACCTTTCCTATCTGCTCCATTCCTCAGATCTGAGGCTCTCTGGGCTGAGTCGGGGCTGTGACCTCTGACCCTCTCCCAGAAAGCCAGTGTGATGGTAGAGCCTTGCCTGGTGGTGCCTGACCTTCAGAGGTCCACAGTAGGGAATGAGTCACACCATTCAGCTATGTGGTAAAGGGACTGTCATCTCTATGAGCTGGAAACATGGGTCTGAAGGTTCAGGGGTAGATTGACATGAGACAGCATGTATTGTGGGACTGGTAAGGATGCACTGAATCCTGTGGCACTTGTGTGTGTCTGCCTCAGCTGAGTCATGTGTGAGGAAGAGCCTCAGAAAGGTCCTGGTGCCTTGCTGGGTCTGAGCGCTGTACAGGGAGCTCCTATGAGGTCTCAGTGTGCAAGGCTTGTGTCTGTGCTCGTGCACACTAGTGTGCAAGTCTGTATAAGTGCCATGTAGGCTGACTGATGGTCATCAGGCAGGTTCTAAAGGCTATGAATTCTGCATTCATGTGTCTTCAAGACATGAGACATAGGCATCTAGTCTAGAAAACTAGTTTCAAGGAGGAGGGTCATGGGCAAGGGTAGACAGACAGAAATTCCAGTGCTTTGACCTGAGGTCCCCTCCCTGGGCACAATTGTTCATCCCGGTTGATCTAGGAAGGAAAATGACATAAGCCTAACCTCCCCTGGACCATACCTCTGCTGAACTTCCTCTCATCAATTTCCTCATACATCTTGGTACTACTGACCAAATGGGTCACATTGCAGGTAGTAGCATGACTGGTCCAGATGTTGACAGGCATTATCACTGAGCTTCTGAAAGAGTGCACCTTGACCTACAAGACAGATGTTGAGTTGTACGTGCCACTGAACAAAGCAACAAAGCTCCAGACTTCCAAGACATGGTTACTGGCTCAGGGAAGTAGCCCTTGACTCAAATAACCCAGGTGGCCATGGAAACAAGGGGATACACGGACAGGGCCAGGGTCCTGGCTGAAAAGGGGGCGATGTGAACATACTGCCCAGCCTAGAAAAGTCCTTTTCTCCATGTAGCCCTGGGTCTTCAAGGAAGGGAACGTACCCCTACTCTTCATAACTTAGCCAGTCTCTATTCCCTCCAACCATAGTCCCAACTCTAGTCCCAGAACCTTGCTTTACATCCCCGTCCTTGCCCTGCCAGCATCTGATCTGGTCCCAATGGGTTCTTTTCTTCCTGTCTATAAGGTTAACTACCCTGAATGTTCCCACTGTTCCCTGTTCCTGTGAGACCCCAGGATCAGAATTGTGGACCATGACCCCAGAAATGAAACTCATGTAATTCCAGCCCCCCCCTCCCAGAGACCCTCCCTGTGCATAGCCTCTCTCAGTTTAGTGCCACTTCTGGACCCCGGCCCAGCTTCTCTCTGCAGTCATATGACCCACCGTTTGTAAGCACAGCCAGAAGCCAGATCCCTTTCCCCTCTCCACCTGACCTCCACTCTGCACTCTCACACCGGACTTCACTTTCCTCCTTGAGCCACAGCCACTCTGGGCTCTAGAGAGGTAGCAGTGCTGGAGAGGGAATGGCAGAGGTTGCCACCCAGGCTGGGGGTAGGTCAGACCTGAGAGGAAGTCTTCTCCAGATAGGTGATCAAGAGAATGGACATAATCACTCAGCACCAGGCAACCCAGGAACACTGGGTTGTGACAGCTAGGCTTCACATCTTCTTCTATGGGTCTCAAGAGGACCACCTCACCCAGACCTACATGAGGTAACCTAGACCACGTCTGGACTCCCCCTGGTCTCCCCTACCCCAAACACTGAAACCAACAGAAGAAAGAGGAACTTCAGGAAGTGTCCCGTGTCACCCAGTTTCAATCCTGTTCTTAGTCTGTACTGGGTTGGGAGAAGTGTGGTGTTCACACCTCTTGGGCAAGGACTGTGAATCCTGGAAGGATGAAACAGAGCTCAGAGCTGAGCTGTTAGAAGCCCAGTGCCAAAGCAAAAAGAGCTGCAGTCTTCTCCACTCTGAGTGTGGTCAGCAGAGAAGCTGGAGATAGCCACAGCCTAGGGAGAGCAGTGAGTCTTTCCAGATCTAATAGACAGCAGATCACAGGAGGATGGGGAGGAGCTGACAGATCAGCCCCAACAAAGGGGTCTGACTGTTGCAGAGAAAAGATGCCTGCCTGCAGCCTGGTGCCAACCAGGCAGACTCCAGAATATCCACGGACAGAAGCACAGACCACTAAAGCTGCGCCCACCTACGGACAACCAGAGTAAGCCTCAAGGAACTGATGGGATAGACCCAGAAACCAAAGGGTCTAGCCTGGCCTAGAGGCTCGTGAACCCAAAAAAGCCCAACCAGCAGGCAAAAGAAATCCAGAGGAGCAAGGGAGGGCAGAGGCCTACAGAATTGAGAGTGGGGAAAGAGGGAATGGGGAAGGTTCTTCTGGAAGGCTGATACACCAACTAGAGAGACCTAGGTAAGAGTGGATGCCCTGGCGCTCAGAAAGAAGGCCCAGCATTGGTAGTGGATCCAGGAATGAAGTGAAAGAAGGTAAATATCTCAAGAAAAAAGTCTACCAGAGGAACAGTGGGACCAGGCAGTACATCTGTAGGTGGGGACCAGGCAGTATAGATTCGGGTAGGGACCAAGCAGGACAGCTGCAGGTGAGCTAAGGAGAGTAAGAGTAGTAGAGAGACATGATAGCTCCAAATGCTCAGAAGTCCTGGCAGAGCAGCTATGGGAAATCTGCGGCTGGTGAATCAAGCCAAACAGCTATAGGTAACCTGGGACTGGTGGAGGCACAGGAAACAAGCTAAGGAGCTATAGAGGGGGCAAGGTCTGGTGCAGGTGAGGTTAATAGAGGTCCAGGGCACCCCCAGGAACCAGAAAGTTCTTCAGAGCAGGAAGGAGTTGGGAAGGCAGGCTGAGCATCGTAAGGATACTGAGGCAGTTGCACAGTTTGGTTTTCAGAGCTGCCCTAGGGACTTAGGGATCATTCTGAGCAGCTATGGAAGCGGGAGGTAGGATGTGGGAGACGTCCAGCAGCTCGGAAGTGGATGGTAGGAATGTGGGGGACCATCCTGGCAGCAATGGAGGACTGGGATGGTAGGATGTGGGGGTCAATGCTAGCAGCTATGGGGTAGGCTGGGGCAGGTAAGGATGTGGGGACCATCCTAACAGCTATGGGGAGCTGGGGATGGTAGGAATGTGGGGGGTTCAATGCTAGCAGCAATAGGTGGGGGTTAGATGGGGACAGCAGCATAATAGGGATGTAGAAGGGACCAGTCCAAGCAGCTGTGGGGAGCTGGGTCAGGTAAGGATGTGAGGTACCAGTGCTAGCAGTATAGGAGAGCTACAGATAGGAATGTGGGGGACCCTAGCAGTTATGGGATGTGCTGGAGATGGTAGGATGTAGGGACCAGTCCTAGACAGCTATGGGGAGCTGGGGTGTGGATAGGATATGTGGGGACCAGTCCTAGCTGCTATGGTTGAGCTGGAGCAACTGGGATTATGAGGGACCAGTCCTAGCAGCTATGGGAACTGGGTAGTGATAGGATGTGAGGATCCATGCTAGCAGCTATGGGAGCTGGGGATGGTTAGGAATGTGGGGAACAGTCCTAGCAGCTATGAGTGAGCTGGTGTAGGTAGGAATGGGGGTCCAATGCTAGCAGCTATGGGGTAGCTGGGCAGGTAAGGATGTGGGGGACTATCCTAGCAGCTATGGTTGAACTGGAGCCACTGGGATTAGTAGGGACCAGTCCTAGCTGCTATGGGGAGCAGGGGAGGTTAGGAATGTGGGGAACAGTCCTAGCAGGAAGGGAGTAGCTGGGGATGGTAGAAGTGTGAGGTACCAGTCTAGCAGCTATGGGAGAGCTAATAGGAATGTGGGGGACCCTAGCAGTTATGGGTGTGCTGGAGATGGTAGGAATGTGAGGACCAGTCCTAGCAGCTGTGGGGAGCTGGTCAGTGGCGTGAGGGACGATCCTAGCAGTTAGGAGCTGAGATGGTAGGAAGGTGGGAGACCAGCTGCAGCTTAGGAGCTGGGATTGTAGGAAGGGGCGAGTCCTAGCAGCTATGGTTAGCTGGAGGTGGAATTGTGGGGGGCCATTCTAGCAGCTAGTGAGTATGGAGGTGGGAATGTGGGGCAGTTCTAGCAGCTGTGGATAGCTGGGAGGTAGGTGTGGGGGACCAGTCCTAGCAGCTATGGGGAGCAGGGAGGTTAAATGTGGGGGGACAGTCTAGCAGTGGGGTAGCTGGGAGGTTAGGATATGGGGGACCAGTCCTAGCAGGTAGGGGTAGCTGGGGATGTAGAAGTGGAGGACAGTCCTAGCAGCTACGGTGAGTGGGTTTAGGGGAATGTTAGGGGCCAGTTCTAGCAGCTGTGGGGAGCTGGGCAGGTAGAATGTGAGTACCAGTCCTAGCAGCTATGGTGAGGAGCTGAGTAGGAATGTGGGGACCTCTAGCAGTATGGGTGTGCTGGAGATGGTAGGAAATTTGTGAGGGACCAGTCCTAGCAGCTATGGTGATGGAATGTGTAGGTGGGAATGTGGGGACCAGTTCTAGCAGCTATGGGGAGTGTGTGGTGGGAATGTGGGGCAGTGTAGCAGCTATGGGGTGTGGTCAGGTGACGGTGATGTAAGGGACGAGTCCTAGCAGCTATGGAGGAGTTGGGGGTGGTAGGAGAATGAAGGACCAGACCTAGCAGCTATGGTGGAGCTGGAGCAGGTAGGATGGGGAGAGACCAGTCCTAGCAACTAGGACCAACCTGGAGCAGGTGAAAGTGGGCGTACAAGACCAGACCTAGTAATTATGGGGGCAACTGGGGCAGGTAAGAGTGTGAATGAACCGTCTACACTGTACCTGAGGCTGGTAGGAGTATGAGGGACCTAGACGTGGCTCTGGTGGAACTTTGGAGTGTTGGTGAGCACGCTGAACCAGGAATAGCCTGAGCACATAGGAGTGAAGGGCAGACTGAGAGTATACAGAGGGCTACCGCAGGTGTCAGAGTTAGGGTTCCAGAGCAGCTCCAGGAGGTTAGGGCAGGGGCGGTGACAAGAGCTCTGGGACAGATGGGAGTGGTGGAATCCAGAGAGGCCCTAGAAGCTCTGGGGACCAAGATGAGCAATTACAGGGTAAGTGGGGCTGATGGGGTGGTAGGAGACCAGACCACTCAGCTACGGGAGAGCTGGGGACACCCAATCAAGTAGCCACTGAAGAACTGGGGTTCTTATTAGGGGGTGAGGAAACAGACCCAGCCGCTCTATAGAGGATAGAGTCTAGTTAGCATGTGGAGAATCAAGCAAGCAGCTTGGTTTGGGTGCTTGAGTAGAGGGGGTCTAATGGGGTCCACAGTAACCCTAAAAGCTTAGGGGACTGGGTTGAGACTCTAAAGGGGAGCTGCAACAGGTAAAAAAGTAAGCATCCTTAAGAGAGCAAGGGAAGATGGGATTGATGGGGATCCAGGAAAACCCCAGGAGGCAGCCCCAACAGGAACATCTAGGAGCTCAGGTCAGACAGCACAGCAAAAGCACAGGGAAGGAGAGGTGGTAGAAGGTTTCTAAGCCATCCAGTCTGGGCCAATGGAGCAGCAGGAAGGAGGATTGCAGACCAACAGGAATGGGACAGCTGTAGCCAGCAGAGTGTGAGAGCAGGGATGAGGTTGGATGGCAGTCAGGAAGGGCAACTTGGAGAGGGGATGAATTAGCTACGCTGACTTCATGCTGATAGGGACTGGGCAACAGACAGAAGGGTAAGAAAGCCAAGAACTCATGGCTGCAACTATTCCAGCTGTCTTTCTGGTGGTGGGGAAGGAGCTAAACACCTCTTAGCTAATGAAACAGGACAGTCAAACTAGCAAAACAGCTCATGGAAAGCTTCCAGAGCTGGGAGTGGAGAGAACAAGGGAGTGTGAGACCCACAGGTCTAGGAGCTCATCTCAGAGGGTGAAGATCAGTGAAAAGCTCTGCCCGGGGGTTCTTAGCAGAGAGCTGGACATCCTGGGGACTCAGGAAGTGACAAGGTTCCTCCCTTACAGACCTCATGGCAGAGGAGAGTAGGGGCTCGGGAAGACAGAGCAGAGCTGTGTGTGAGCTGGATAAGGAAGAGAAGAGACAACAGGAAGAGAAGACAAATGGGATGGGAAAGGACTCGGGGCTCTACAGAATTCAGGCAGAACAGCTTGGCTGCAGAGACTCCTGGAGGCCAGGAAAGTTATCTGATTGAGCAGGACATAGGCAGGAAAAGGCCCTGGCACTGGCATTCCCAAACAAACCATATGGGTTAAAGTTCTAGTATCAGAGGCCCTAGCTCTGATGCTGGAAGCTTATGGGAACATAAGGCAGGAGGTGAAACTTTTGTGACAGCATGAAGCAGCCTTAGTGAGGTAATACAGAAGAGCAGTGGGGTAACTATCAGAATTTGGGCAGGGGTTGTGAAAGGTAGGGCACAGGAAAGGTAGAAAGACCAGAAAGGCCCTGGGAGTAAGAATGAATCAAGCATTGGCGTGTGGTTTTGTTCAATGAAAGCAAAAGCAGAGAGAAGAGGTGAGAAAAAAAAATCATCTTTGCAACTTAGAACTCACTGATCCATATGAGTTTTGATACCCACAAGAAAAAAAATGTGCTATCAAAAAATAAAAAAAGAATGAACCAGAGTCAAATGGATGGAGGACTAGATGTCGTCCTGAAGAATACTGCATAAACTCCTATTTCAAGGGCTACTGGCAAGGGAGAGGGACTTTTCTGGGGCCTGGCAACATTAGCACCATCGGGGAGGAGCCAGGGCAGTGTAGTGAATGAGGTAGGGAGAGGAAGGTGGCTGAGTTCTCCAGGTTCTCAACAGGAGAACCGAGCTGCCTAGAAAAAGGAACAGATAGTGACCAGCTAGGTCAAGACAGAAAGGCTGCCCTCACGCAGGTGAGGATTGTAGGTTTGGAGGTTGTTGTAGGATTGGGGGTTGTGGGTGACCCTGATGAAGCAGGGAGCAGGGTTCAAGGAGAGCTAAAGGCATGGATAGGGACCTAGAACACAGATTTGGGGGCCAGAGCTTACATAAGGGCAGTAGACTGAATAGGGGCTTCTGAAGGGCCTCATCACTGAAAGATCGGGGTTCACGGGCTGGAGAGATGGATCAGTGGTTAAAAGCACTAGGTGCTCTTCCAGAGGACCCGGTTCCCAACAACCACACAGCATCTTATAACTACCTGTAGGAAACTCCAGTTTCTGGGTGTTCAACACCGTCTTCTGACTGAAACGGGCATCAGGCACGCACATAGTGCACATATCCATACATCTAAAGTAAAATATCAAAAGTAAATTAAAGTCACGGTGCAGGGTCTAGAGGTGGAAGCTGTTGACCCTACTTGTCCCAGAGCAACTTGAGAAGATGCAGTCTTTAGAGCAAAGCTAAGACCAGGGTCTCTCCAATATCGGAGACCACCCATGTCAGAAAAGCTCACACATTCTCCTTCTTGCAGCCAAAACAAACACCCCCATCTGTCTATCCACTGGCCCCTGCATGTGGTGATCCTGGATCCTCGGTGACTCTGGGATGCCTGGTCAAGGGCTATTTCCCTGACGCCAGTGACTGTGACCTGGAACTCTGGCTCCCTGACCAGCGGTCTGCACATCTACCCAGCTGTCCTGCAGTCTGAACTCTACTCCCTCAGCAGCTCGGTGACTGTACCCTCCAGCACCTGGCCCAGCCAGACCGTCACCTGCAACGTAGCCCACCCTGCCAGCAACACCAAAGTGAACAAGACGTTGGTGAGAGGACATCCAGGGTTCACTAGAGCTGAGGCTCAGGCATTAGCCTACCTAGACTAACCAGGCTGGGCAGCCATCATGAAGGAGGGGACCTTAGCCCAGGATAGAAGGAGATACTGTCCTGCCTCCCTCCTGGAGGCATCTACCTATGGCCACCCACCCCCTATGACATGATCCTGTAGGATAGATATCTGTGTCATTTCCAGGATCATCCTGGTCTAACGGGATTAAACCATACCAGGGAGGAAGTCTCCTTTCCCTGGTTTGGTGCCTTCTCTCCTTCAAACCCCAGTAACATCTAGCTTTCTTTCTACAGAACCCAGAGATATCACTCCAGTCATACCCAAGCCCCCATGTCCTACGTGTCCCAAATGCCCAGGTATGTCACTAGACACATGCTTCAGCCCCAGGAGGATGGCAAGTGCTGTAAGCACTCCTGAACTGGAGGGTAAGCCACGTACTGACCCATTTCCATCCCCCCTCCTCAGCTCCTGAAATCCCCGGTGGACCATCCGTCTTCATCTTCCCCCCAAAGCCCAAGGATATACTCCTGATCTCCCAGAATGCCAGGGTCACGTGTTTGGTGGTGGATGTGAGCGAGGAAGAGCCAGACGTCCAGTTCAGCTGGTTTGTGGATAACGTAGAAGTACACACAGCCCAGACGCAGCCCCGTGAGGAGCAGTACAACAGTACCTTCCGGGTGGTCAGTACCCTCCCCATCCAACACCAGGACTGGATGAGGGGCAAGAAGTACACATGCAAGGTCACCAACAAAGCCCTCCCAGGCCCCGTCGAGAGAACCATCTCAAAACCCGAAGGTGGGAGCTGCAGACGGACTGCATGGGGGCTGGGATGGGCATAAGAATTAATGCCTGTGTGGACAGCCCTCCACTTCAGCCATGACCTCTGTGTCTGCTTCTAACCCCACAGGGCTAGTCAGAGCACCACAGGTATACGTCTTGCCTCCACCGGCAGAGCAGATGACCAAGAAAGAGGTCAGTTTGACCTGCATGGTCACAGGCTTCCTCCCTGAGGACATCGATGTGGAGTGGACCAGCAACGGGCGTACGGAGCAGAACTACAAGAACACCCCACCGGTCCTGGACTCTGATGGTTCTTACTTCTTATACAGCAAGCTCAATGTGGCAAAGAGCAAATGGGAGCAAGGAAGTGATTACATCTGCTCAGTGGTACACATGGGCCTGCACAATCACCACACGACGAAGAGCATCTCTCGGTCTCTGGGTAAATGACCTCAGCACCCAGAAAGCT
Source organism: Mastomys natalensis (assembly GCA_021653895.1). NCBI lineage: Eukaryota > Metazoa > Chordata > Mammalia > Rodentia > Muridae > Mastomys > Mastomys natalensis. The sequence continues at coordinate 2,015,273 of JAJTUV010000047.1, read as the reverse complement.
CTCAGGTCCTAAGGGATACTGACACCCATCTCCACCCTTCCCTTGTATAAATAAAGCACCCAGCACTGCCCTGGGACCCTGTAAAACTGTCCTGGTTCTTTACAAGGTATAGAGCCTAGGTCGTGGGCTGTGAGGTCTAGCCATGGTTGGAGGACAGAGTTGTCTTTAGGAAGAGAAGGAGGTTTCGTCACTGGCAGACTCAGAGCTCACCCTGGCCTGGAGTGTTGGGGCTTAGCTTTAGGCAATGCCTTTTCCTTGCCTTCCCACTAACCAGCAGCTGCTAGACAGAGAGATAATCTTATGAAACCTCCAAGGGAAGAAGCACACAAACCCCACCTCCCTCAGTCTTTTCCTGTCCCCTACCACACTTCTCTACCTAGGGGTTTCTCTGAGTCTATTGTAGAAGCACACACAGCTAGGGGCATGCCAGAGACCCTTGCCATCCCTACACTCCACTCAGGCAGCTTTGCATGGATTAGGATTGCACACCCATACAGACTACACACACTCATTCCTGTGCCACGTGGGATGGAGGCACATGGCTCATGCTGCCCCCAAAGGATGGACTATTAGATAGCCACACACATACTGAATCCTGACCCATTCAAATTAGCCTGCTGAACATCATCCAGTCCATATAGCACATGTATCCAGATTCGCATGTGCACACACACATTTAACACACTGGGACCCTGCCTGTGCGCCCTACACAGTACCTGCATCCAGCAATGTATCAGGATACCCATGACCACCACTTCGATGCCCACATTTCTGTCATCACAATCAGACACAGCTTTCTTCTTCTGAGACCCACTGCATTCTATGTTCAGCACAAGTCCTCTGAAGCCGATCCGTCTCTGGTACCTCAGGGTCATGCTTCAACCGCACATGAATTATATAATCCATAGCTATAATGGTCTGAATCACTTCACACTGGAATTTTCTCAAGTTCAGGCAAGATCAGGCACAGGCTCTGCTGGTGACTGGGGAACAGGCAAAGGCTCAGGCCAGCTGTATAGCCACTGTCCACTAGGTCACAGGCTCTGCTGACCCTTCGCCTTCTCCTGTACTTAAGGAATGAAGGATGAGGCAAACAGAAAGGACCGTGCACAATCCAGGCCACCATGAGGTCCATTGTGTCTGGCAAACCCCAAGGTCTTGTCAGAGTCAGTTGGGGGATACTGAGGCTGATGTCCCAGAGGGAAAGGAAAGGAAAGCAGGCCCCAGCTGGAACTTTCTCCTCTGACTCCGTGCAGACTCACTTGCCACACCTCCCAGCCCCCACCTTGTTGAGACAAACACTGACTGCCCTCTCTGTCCAGGACTGGAACTGGAGAGACCTGTGCTGAGGCCCAGGACGGGGAGCTGGACGGGCTCTGGACAACCATCACCATCTTCATCAGCCTTTTCCTGCTCAGCGTGTGCTACAGCGCCTCTGTCACACTCTTCAAGGTTGGCACTGTCCCCACCGTCGGCCGTGATGTCCCCATCGTGTCTTCACACTCCTCCCCTGATGTAGTAGGATATCCCCTTGCTGTATCACTCTGTCCCACACCCCATTCCCACCATTCCCTGAGCTATCCCACATTGCTCTGTGACTCCCCGTGGCGTCCCATACTGTATACCCTTCTGTCTCTCATGCTGTCCTGTGTGATCTTCATATTGTCTTAAGAAAACTCCTTGCATTCCACACTATCCTTCATGTAGTCCATGCTATCTACCACACAACCCCCTGGATGTCGCCTTCAGCCTCACCACGGTCCAAAGTAGTCTTTGAGCTATCCTCATATCTCTCCACCTCAACTCTCACAATATCTCCACCCTGACCCCTTGTCAGCCCCAGTCTCCTACCTGTATGAAAGGAACTATAGAAGAGACAGGCCTCTGTCTTGCCCACAGGATTGAAGGGCCCGAATATGGGTATGGTTTCTGACTTTCTCTCACCTCCCCACAGGTAAAGTGGATCTTCTCCTCAGTGGTGGAGCTGAAGCAGAAAATCTCCCCTGACTACAGAAACATGATTGGGCAGGGGGCCTAGGCCACTTCCTTTGGGATGAGCAGAGCTTCCTAGGCCCTGTAGAACTCCATCCATCCTGCTGTGTAGCCTAACATGGAGGCCACACTGCAGTCTGACATCACCACCCTCAAGCCCTGTGAGTCTCTGATCCAGAACTCTCCATTGTCTCCCCTTTGGAGGACCATGTGGACAGCTTTACCACAGATCCAAACAAGACTTCCTCAGCAGTTGCCAGATAACTAACTGATCAGGGCCAGAAGAACTATCACCATCCAAACCCGCACCAGGAGATCTGAGACCTCAGAATGTTTGCCTAAGAAGAGCTGAGAGTCCACGTTGCCTGAGTCCAGCTGCGTGGGAATCAGACCTGGAGTGTCCTTACCCACACATTTTCATCTGAAATGGATATTCTTAGAAAGGACAATGTTTTCAGATCCTTGAAAGGAGACAGTCTGCTAGGAAGACCAGGGTCACTGTAGCCAAAGACTCATTCTGGTAGCCTTTGGGCCAGCTACACTTGGCCAGCTTCCTTCCTGGTATTTCTGTGACCCCTGGGCTGAGGAAAGGGTCTGCGTTCCTCAAACTGTTTTGACAAGTCTCTTGAAGATGAAGCTCCTTGTGCAGTCTCTCTCCCTGCTACTCACTCTACATGCTTGATTTCAGACGCATGATCCAATCCACAGACACCGTTGACCACACAACTTCAGGACAAGGCCACTGCTGCCTCCACAGACACTCCATCCACACTCTGTGGAGAGAGAAGGACTGCATTGTGTAGCCTCTGCAAAGCCCTAGCAGGGAAAAGTGCATAGATCACTCAGTATTGTCTGGGTGGCCAGGCAGGAAAACCTCTAGGAGAGGGCTCTGATGAGAAGATTCCTGTTGGGCTCAAAAAAAAATGGGGGAGGGCAGGAACAATGGGGGAGAGGTGTGAACAGATCTTTAGAAGAAAGCTACGGTGCTGCAGTCTGCGCTGAAGACCTGGTGTCCAGACTGGACTACCTACAGCAGAAAACATCATTTGCAATGGACATCTAGGAGAACTGACCTGGAAACCAGGGCTTCTGTGCCCAATGGAAAATAGCCCTGTATCGATTTCTCCATTACCTCTCATGGCCAATAAGAAGCCAGAGTCTCCAGAAGAAAGAAAGAGTGTGCACCTGCTTTTCTGTGACTGATAAGAAATACTTAGACAACTTGGACTTTTCACCGTTTGTTCTAGAGACCATGAATGTCTTTAAAGCTCTATCTATCTATCATCTACCTATCTATCTATCTTTATCTCTATCTCTCTATGTCTCTCTCTCTGTGTATCTGTGTGTGTGTGTGTGTGTGTGTGTGTGTGTGTACACTCACACACACTGTTGTTTTGCCATTTTAAACAATAAAATTTTCTTTTAATATTCTGTATCTCAGGATGCCCCTTGTGTGTGGATTAGCCCTAACACCCAGAAACAGGGCACAGTGAAACAGACCAGTGAGCCATGCACACCCCTCTACCTCCCTCCTGGTCCTAGCCTCCAGCCTCCCTCAGTGGGCCCCTCACAGCTAGGTTCCAGCCCTGACAGAGCCACCAAGAGCTTAGGCACCTCCTCCACACAGGCAGATTTTTCCCAGCTGAGGCTGCCCTGCTGCCATAGGCAGGCTATGGAGCAGGACTGTGCAGGGTGGATCCCAGGCTAGCCAGGCAAAGCTTCCCATGTCAGCTGAGAAGCACGTGGCTCTCACTGACCTCGGGATGCTACGGATTCAGCAAAGGACGTGGATCCAGCTACCTCCATAGCCGATGCTTATTGTTTCAAGCGTGTTCAGAGAACCTCCAATCCAGGCATTGACAGTGTGGGTTCTCAGCAGGGCTCTTCTGGGATAAGCGCCCTCTCCTCGTGGGACCTCTCAGACTCTCCGTCTGTGTGTGCCTGTGTCCTGATCTCTTCTCATAAGCGCACAGTCAAGCTGGAAGAGATACACCTTAGCCCTAATTATAACTTACAGTTGATGATCCTGTCTGCAAACATAGGCACAATCTGAGGTCCTAGTAGCTTAAGTCAATTGATGAGTCTTCTGGGGACAGAATTTAGTCCACATTAGCTCTCCCTGGGGTCTCCAAAAAGTTCATATCCTTCCTACATCCAATGTCCTTCCCCCATGCCAACACCCCGAAGTTTCACCCTTCCAACATTCAGCTCTATCCCTAGTCTCCTCCAAAGGTCTGCTAGCTAAGTAAGGATCGGATTGTGTGGGGGGATCCAGTCACCGAGGCTGCCAGGAGGAAGGGGCAGGAGAGAGGCACAGAGGGGAGATGTAAACCATGATGAACTGGGCAGATTGGTAATGTGCTGTAGAGAAGAAAGCTGAGAGCAAGTGGGGTCCCCTCCCACTTATGCCGGAGTGACAGTTTCTAAGGGAGAAGGAGGGATTTGTAGAGAGAAGCAAAGGCTCCACAGAGCTGGAAAAGCAAAAGGTTACTGGAGGCAGCCTAGTGGATGCAATATCTGTTTTCTGTCATGGTTGACATCAGGATTCTTCCTACTGTGTAGATCAAGCGATACAGGCTCCACATCTTTATATGGCACTGTGGAGGGGCTTGGGCCCAGACAGATGCTCCTGAGACATTGAAAATATAGACACCTGCAGGGGAAGAAAGGATGATCCACAACCAATGGCCTCCTCATCAGATGCCCCAAGAGCAGGAGTCAGAGACTGGCTGGGCAGTCAGCATCTCCCAGCGTTTCCCGGGTGGCATTTAGTAGCTGAGACATCTTAGGATTGTGGCCTTGACTGTTAGACACTATCTGTTCAGGTCTGTGTAGATGATGGTGGAGGCTGAATGAAGGAGATTCAGGACCAGTGACCAAAGGATCAGGTCAACAAAGCTGCAGCCAAGACAGAAGCCAGCCTGGCCAGCATCATTGTGGCTTCTGTGGGACTGTCCTGTTTTAGCCAGGACAGAAGACAGCATGGTCATGTGAATGATATTACTCCTATGGGAGTCATACAGACAGGCAGTGGAGCCTCATTCTTTCACTGCATTCACCTAACCAACACCAACTGGCCAGTGAGACGGTGAGATCCTGCCTACACTAGGTCTGGCTCTGCTTCTCTGGTTGTCTTCGCTGGAGCAAGTGTTGGCTCAGCGTGACTGTGCCTGAGTGTATGTGTCTGTGTCTCTGTGTGTCTGTGGTGTCTTGTTTTGTCTGTTTTGCTGGTGCATGGCGAGTGAGACACATAGAAGTGAGAAGAGGCATCAGATCCCCTGGAACTGGAATTATAGATGGTTGTGAGCCACCATACAGGTGGTGGGAATTGAACCCATATCCTCTACAGGACCAGTAAATGTTCTTAACTACTGAGGCATTTCTCCAGCCCTGCCTCAACTTCTTACTGGAAGATGGTCCTAAACTAAACCTGACCACATGGTCTCAGGAAGCACAGATTGGCCACCTCCAAACCCTTTTTCCCTCATGTCTGCGTATGTTCGGCCCTGCACCATCGTTCACCACCTCCTGGTGCCCCACAACAGGGGCTTCCCACAGGAAGTTCCCTAGCCTCCTAACCCCTCACACCTCCATCAGCACTGTAAACATATAGACACAAGCACCATAACCACTGGATATACCTTCTGACTCCCTATTTCTGAGACCAACTGATTTCAGGCTGTTTTACTGGATGTATCCATCCAGTAAAAGCTATCTGAGTTCTGCCCTCCTGACCTCTGTGGTGTGACGTCTATGGTGTATGTCCTGTGTCATAACATATATGTGTGACATTCATACCGTGTAGAACCACATGTGGTGGGGGTATATCCCCACATGATGTCTGTGGTGAATATCTATGATATAACTTTACATGTTGTGGGGGGGGACATCCCTACATGATGGATGTCTGGTGAATATCTATGATATAACTTTAATGACATGTATGTGGAACTTCCATAGAGGACATCAATTGCAGAATACCTACCTGTGCTAGCCAGTAGCTATGACTGCCCAGACAGCTACTGACACTTGACCCACTTGCATTCTATCACAATTCTGGGAATCCTAACATGACACAAACACTAACTGTAGCACCAGGTCACAGGCCTGCATGAGATATGACATATGTACACACGTGACATGTGCACACACAAACCACATGAAAACTGTCTCAGAACACACAGACAGACATGTCCACATGGGCATCACAGTGTGGTATCGTGTAGTAGCCACAGCACACATGATGCCATACATGACACAGTCACACAAGTCCTTACAAAAACATACATGTTTGCCAATTCCAGAACCCCTGGCCTCAGGCTCAGCACTGGGCATCCTGGCCCAGCAGACTGCTCATGCCTCAAGCTGTGCACACACAGATCCTCCGCTGTACTCCCTTTCCGCGTTTACCCCACTATCTCAGCACACCACCAACCGCTTTCCATGATCGCCCCCGTCACGTCTAGCACAAAGCCCATGACTTCACTAGCCTCGTTAGCTCAATGACCATGGGTGTCCATCTTCCAGTGAAATTTGAGCTCTGGGACAGGAATATCCATCCAGATCCATGTTCATGAAGGTCTATCCGACTGTTGGGCACTTATGATGATGTCACACCAGGTCCCTCACCTCTAAGTAGCCTTCTAATCTGGCACAGTTATGTGCTGGGAACTAAGCGGATGGTCAAAGTAGGATATGATGCTGGCCAACTGTGCAGACCAGTAGTCCATGTGCTGACCTTCAACTGTAAGTCTTCCCCACGTCTACCATGTAGCCACAGGACCTCTGCCCCAAGGCAGTGTACAGATACCACATAGAGGAAGGAGACCAAGTGAATGGGGTTCCCCATAGCAGTGTGGGAAGTCAGGTTGCAGGGCACAAAGGGTATGCTGGAGTTAGAGAACCATCCTCCCCGCTTCCTGACCAAGCACATATTTATCCTAGTATCAGCTCCCTCTCTCTTCCCTCTACACTCAAGTATCTGCCCATGGGAGGAAGACCCTGGCTTCAGTCAGGATGTACATGAGAGCAGCCATGGTGTGAGTCCACATGGCTCTGTTCTATTGCCCCAAAATGGCATGCTCCAGAAGTACTTGCCCCTTTGACCTGTGGCCCAGAAAAGCGACCAAACCTTGTGGTAGACGCCGGAGTGAGAAGAACAAGACGGTGCTGTTGTTTTTCTGCAGGCAAAGCTTGTGGTCACACTTATCCCTGGCCAAGCTATGTCAGCAAAATGCTAGTCCAGGTTGTAATTACATATTTAGAAATATATATAAATATATGTGCTAGACAACAGTTAAATAAACAAAGGCATGTTGGAGGGGGGAATGAAAATTGGAAATGATAAACAATTCTATCTTAAACCCAAAGATAAAAATAAATGTTTTATTGCTGGTCCTGGGCTAAGGGTATAGTTTAATTGTTAAAGTATTTATATGGCATGCAGGAAGCCCTGGATCTGATCTCCATTACAGAATAAACCAAATGTGGTCGTGCATAACTGTCAGCCCAATAGTCCAAAGGCATACACAGAAGGATTAGGCCTTTGAAGTCATTCTTGGCTACATAGCAAACTGGAGAGCAACCTTATCTTTAATCATCATCACCATCATCATCATCATCATCACCATCATCATCATCCTGATCTTCCACTTGAAGTTAATGTATCCAGCCATTGTACCTGATACCACACCATGTTCGATTTTATTTCAGGGTTTCGGAGAAAAGTACCCAAGGTTCTCCAGAGAAGCACAAGTAGCGGGAGGCAGCCGAGAGAGGATTGGTAGATGAACCCATGAACATCAGAGCTGGAGAACCATAAGGATGATGGGTAGGTAGAAACAGGGAGAACACATAATAGGCTTAGAGATTTTGTGGTTCACCTCGACTGGGTTAAGGGATGGAATGCCTGGGAGTTGTCTGTGAAAGACTTTCCAGACGTGTTAGGTTTTGGAGGCTCTGATTTAACCCCTTGGTGGACTCAGAATGCGGTGGCACTATGGGAAAGTGCTGGGCAGGAGGAAGAAAGCCAGGTGGAAGAAACAGGTTACTGTGGGTTTGTGTGGGTCATTATATCTGACCCTGGCACTGTATTCCCATTTTCTCTACTTCCCATCAGTCGAGCAACAAACAGCCTCTTCCACACAACCCCGCTGCCATGATGGTCCTAAGTACATACATAAGGCCAAACAAAAATAGATCTTTTCCCCTTTAAGTTTCTTTGAGGTATCTGGTCATCCCGGCTCCTAGCTCCAAGTCACACAGAGGACTCCTATGGGCAAGCATTTCCACCTATACCCAATTTCTATCACAAATTGCTGGCTCTTTGAGAAATTTCAGACAGGTAAAGAATGGCTCCCTTAGCACTGACGGCCCTGAGTGCAAGAGACTTGCCTGCTAGCTCGCAAACTCAGAGGCTTGTGGCACTAAACCTGGAAAGCCTGTGATGTATTGCTTTTGGCATAGAGAATCTGACATCCAGCAGCTAGTGACAGCTTCTGGACTTTGGAATCCATTCTTCTGTATCACCCCTACATCTAAGTCTTCTCAGCTTGTCATCTTCTCAATATTTCCACCGTCCTTCATCACCTTAAATCCTTGCAGATGCCGGGCGGTGGTGGCGCACGCCTTTAATCCCAGCATTTGGGAGGCAGAGGCAGGCAGATTTCTGAGTTCGAGGCCAGCCTGGTCTACAGAGTGAGTTCCAGGACAGCCAGGGCTACACAGAGAAACCCTGTCTTGAAAAAAAAAAAAAAAATCCTTGCAGATGCTGCTTTCAATGGCTCACTGGCTCCTCAACTACTCCCTGCCACTGACACCCTCAGAGCTGGAAACCTGGAGCCTTGTCTGCTCTTTGTACAGTAACACAGTCTACTCTACCCATGACAACGACCATAAGGAGACTTGGAGCCCATTTGGGAAAAGCCTTTTTATCAGGGCCTATTGTTGTACACGTGGATTAGGAGTCGTCCATGGAGAGAAGCCTCAAGAAATAGCAGGGAACATACTGTTTGTAGAGACAGAATAGGGCCATGACATGCTCATACACGGATTATACTTCCAACAAACACAGTCGCACATGAGCTCAGCTTCCAGCTCCACCAATCACAGCCCTTCCCATATGGACCTATCACAAGTCTTGCAGAAGCACAGAGTGCAGGTTTATCTGACAATAACCAGAGTATGTTGTTTGTTTGTTTGTTTTTTATTATTTCGTTATTTTTTATTTATTATTTTACATCACACTCACTTCCCCCTTCCCGGTCATCTCCTCCCACAATCTTCTCCCCATCCCTCCTCCCTTTTCTCCTCTGAGCCAGTGGAGCCTGTCTCTGTGTATCTCCCACCCCCCCACCCCTAATAATCAGGGGTTTTGAGCCACCAGGAAAGATGATCTTCCTCCTCTCTGATCTTGTTGAGAGCCGCTATTCCAAGGTCCTCTGGAGCTGCGTGCGAAGTCACTTGGAGGTCATAGGTAACGTGGAGTTTTCCAGCCATGGTGCAGGCTGGAGCCCTAGTGGGAGAACAAGCTGTGGTTTCAGCTGCGCCATGACTGCAGTATACTTTGCAGCTCAGATATGTTTCCTCAGGGCTCTGTGAGGTATTCAAAGCACTAGAATCCCAGGATGACAGTTCTACCATTCTCTAAAAAGAAACCTAAGACCACTAGATACAGGAAAAGACCAACCTGAATACATCAAAAGGTTAAATCAGCCTGCCTCCAACAGCTCATTTTACATGAAGAAAAGGTGAAGTCTACACTATTCCAATAAAGACGTGTTTTACACTTACACTAACATCCTTGCATCCCTTAGCAGATGATCCTAGGGAGAGCCGAGCAGTCTCAGCCACCTCACCTCCACCCAGCCACCAAATTAGCACTTTCTAAGGCACACTTCCGAAACTTACAGAGCTACTGGAGAATTGGGGTAGCAGTCAGACCTTTCCTGACCCCGAGATACTCTCACACTCACAACCACATACATGAGTCCTCAGATACTAGCAGACACGGTGCATCTTAGACCTGGCCCATTCAGGAACAGATCTGTCACAGTTGCTTGAGTAAAGAAGCCACCCAAGGGAATGACTAAAGGAGGACTGGATCCCAGTGGAGCTCTGGCCCACGGGAGGAAATGGAATGAAGGTTAGGTAGGGCAAGATGAAGGCACTAAAGTCACTGTGCTGCTGGGCCACTGTGGACACTGATGGGCAGAAAGGGAGTGATCAGCCTGTGGACAGGAGGGGGAGGGGCAGAGATCATTGATGCCTGTAAGACAGAGAGTCACAATGGAGTCCGCACCAGGAAAGAGAGAGAGTGTCCAGTGTAGCTCTAGGGCTTAAGAAGTCGCCCTCTAGAAACAGTGACCATGGGAGTGTTCACAGAATTTTATCGCCTTGCTTGTTCTTTGACTATTTGTGTCTATTGTCTTGCTTGTTTCTTGACTATTTGAATCTATTGTATTGCTAGTTCCTCAACCTAGAACTGACCTTAATACATGCATGTAATTAAAATGATATAAAAGCAAAAAAGGAGGAGGGGGATGGGATGGGGGTTTCTGGGAGGGGAAATGGGAAAGGGGATGACATCTGAAATGTAAATAAATAAAATATCCAATAAAAAAGAAGTTGCCCTGATAGAAACAGGGGGAGAGGGAAGGGAAAGGGGGAGCAGGTTTGTGGAGGGAAAACTGGGAAAGGTAATAACATTTGAAATGTAAATAAATAAAATATCCAATAAAAAAAAAAAAAAAAGAAGTTGCAACTGCCTCCTCTCCTTCCAAAGGACTACCCACTGTCACCTAACATAGAACTCTGAGGACCCAGAACCAGCAGCCCAGCCCAACCTGGGTGTCACAGAAGAATCAGGCCCAGGCAGGCTGGACACAAAGGCTCTTGACCCTTATGCTCTGAAGGAGGTGGAGTCTTTCCCACCATTTGGGGCACACTGCAGACAGCAGCACCTGACCAGCTGGAGCAGAGACTCTTCATCTCTGTGTTTCCCTCAGAACAATAAATAGTTCCTTCCAGGGAACTCTGAATTTACGCCTTGGCTCCCACCCATGTCTGTTAGGCTGAAGGCCAAGCCTGTCACCTCAGACAGACAGTGTATCTGAAAGAGACAAAGCCAGGCAAGACCCCAATTCCCTTGGATCTCACACCTCATCTTCTCAAATTTCCTAACTACATCTGACCTTTCTGGGACAACCCCTGGTCTGACTGGTCCTGCCACTGTTGGGTAGCTCTCTGATATCTTCCAAATACAATTAAACACCCTTCTGTGGAAGTCACACTTAGCAAAGCCTAAATCCCTCAGTCCCTTGCACTGGGACCATCAACCCTGAGCAGCCAAGGTCCAAGGGATGGGGCTCTGATTTTCTTCCCCAAATCCCTATGTGCCTCTCTCAAGACTCAACACTCACAAGCTAAGTTAGTGGCTCCTATAGCTTGTATGTATGCTTTCATGGAACTCCTAGGAACCGTGGGCCTACGGAGACATCAGAGTGTAGAGGGAAACCCTGAACTTGGATGACCTCGCTCTACAAAGCTGCAGCTGAAACAGACATTGCTAGTGTCCCAGGGAAGCTGCTGAGTCAACGCCCAGGTCTCACGCCATCTTTACCCTCTTGCCACCCCTCAGTGCAGCCGTAGATCACAGGCCTGGAAGAGATGTTAACTGTTTCTACACCGCTCCGTGAAACCCAGTCACAACCCAGATGTCTATGTCCTTCTAGATTCCTTACTAGAGTAAGGGGGATTCCTTACCACAGTAGGGGACCTCAAGCTGAAGAACAGTCATTTGTGAGTGAGTACCAGGGAAGGCCACTGTCTCTAGCATGCCAGCTCCAAAGCTGAGACAGGAACCAGGGTGCCTCTATCAGAGGCCCTGCACGTCATATCAGGCCCACAGGCTGTTCCTCTTTGTGCATTGTTAATAACTAACAAAGTGACTGCCACACTCCCCTGAAGGGCTGCCAAAGGAACAGAAAAAGCAATGGCTAGGGTCCAGTCCCTCCTCAAAGCCGTGGTACTCCAAAGAGACAGGCATGGTGACTGCAGCCATATGCAAGGCTCTAACATGACAGCTGTGCAGAGGAGACCTGGAACCAGACAACGGACAGGAAAGTGCCTTGACCCGAGCGTGCAGGTGTGTCTCCTAGAAAGAGGCCTCACCTGAGACTCCACTGTCCCTTAGTCAACTTCCCAAGAACAGAATAAAAGGGAACTTCCAAGGCTGCTAAGGTCGGGGGTTCCCACCCCACTTTTAGCTGAGGGCACTGAGGCAGAGCGGCACCTAGATGCTACCATCTGGGCATGAATTAATGGTTACTAGAGATTCACAACATCTGGGAGCCTGTACAGGGGGCAGGAGATGGCTGCGAATGAGAACAGCCTGGAGAGACACAGCCACTTACCAGAGGAGCTCAGGTATTATAGCCCATGGGACCCTGAGCATAAGGGTTTGCCTAGGGAGAAGGGACAAACGGGTCACAAGGTCCTGGATGGGGAAGGGGACACCTGGGCTGCCTTCTAACATGGACAGAGCCTCTTGGTCATTGAATGTCCTTCAGCTCTTCCTTTCCTGCATTCAGGCACACCGATATTAGAAACTGCTACCGCTATCCACAAAGACAGGGCACTGTGGAGACAGGGCTGAACCAAGATAAACTGAAGATGTCGTGAGAAGCTCAAAAACCCCAGGAGAGGCTGGATAGGAATCTGCCTACAAACCATCAGGACAAGGATGTAATGGCAAATGACAGCAAAGAATTGTCCTGTGATGAACTAACAACAAAGAGGGCTGTCCACAGCTGGGCTGACCTGGGCGGAACTGGACTAAGTTGGGTGGGGCCTGTGCTGCGCTGGGTTGGAATGAGCTGAATCGGCCTGGTCTAATTTGGGCTGGATTGTCCTGGAGTAGGCTAAGCCAGTTTAAACTAGGGTAGGCTGGGCTGAGCCGGATCAGCCTAGGCTAGACTAGTCTGAACTGCATTAAGCAAGGCTGGGCTGGGCTGGTATGAACTGGTCTGAGCCAAACTAAGCAGGGCTGGACTGGTATGAGCTGGTCTGAGCTGAACTAAGCTGGGCTGGACTGGTATGAACTGGTCTGAGCTAAACTAAGCTGCGCTGGGCTGAGCTGGGCTGAGCTACACTAGCCCAGCTGAGCTAAGTTGCACCGGGCAGGGGTGGGCTGGGTCGAGCTCATTTGGGCTGGGCTGGGCTGGCTGGGCTGGGCTGGGCTGGGCTGGGCTGGGCTGGGCTGGGCTGGGCTGGGCTGGGCTGGGCTGGGCTGGCTGGGCTGAACTGGGCTGGGCTAGGTCCAGTAGGCCTAAGCAGGCCTAGCTGGTTTTCGCTAGATTTAGCTAGGCAAGACTGAGCTGGGCTGGGCTGGGCTAGGCTGGCCAGGGCTGGATTGAACTAGATGGGGTATATTCAGCTGAAATGGGTTGGTCTGGTCTGAACTGAACTGAACTGAGCTAGATAGGGGTATACTCGGCTGACACAGGCTGGTCTGGCTAGACTGAACTGGACTGGCCTAGACTGAGCTAGGCTGACTTGAGCTGGCCTGGTCTGGTCTGAACTGGGCAGGGCTGGTCTCAGCTGGTCTATACTGAGTTAACCTGGGCTGGACCAGACTGGGCTGAACTAGGTTGCACTGGCTGGGTTAGCTGGACTTGGCTGAGCTGAGTCAAGATGGTCTGGGTTGAATTTGAGTTGGGCAAAACTAAGCCGAACTACACTGAACTAGGCAAGGCTGGGCTGGAAAGGTCTGGGTTAAGTTAGGAGGGGCTTGGCTTGGCTAAGCTGGGCTGAACTAGACAGAGCCAACCTGAGCTAGGCAGAGCTGGGCTGAGCTGGGCTGGACATGACTGGGCTGGGCTGGCTGGGCTGAGCTGGGCTGAGCTAGGCTGAGCTAACCTGAGCTAGGCTGAACTAGGCTGAGCTGGGCTGAGCTAACCTGAGCTGGGCTGAGCAAGGCAGAGCTGAGCTGAGCTAACCTGAGCTGGGCTGAGCTGGGCTGAGCTGGGCTGAGCTAACCTGAGCTAAGATGAGCTGGGCTGAACTAGGCTGAGCTGGGCTGAACTAGGCTGAGCTGCACTGAGCTAACCTGAGCTGGGCTGAACTAGGCTGAGCTGGCTGAGCTAACCTGAGCTGGACTGAGCTAGGCATGAGCTGGACTGAGCTAACCTGAGCTAGGCTGAGCTTGGCTGAGCTTGGCTGAGCTGGGCTGAGCTGGGCTGAGCTGGGCTGAGCTGGGCTGAGCTAGGCTGAGCAAGGCAGAGCTGGGATGAGCTGGGATGAGCTGGGCTAAGCTAACCTGAGCTGGGCTGAACTAGGCTGAGCTGAGCTGGGCTGAGCTAGGCTGAGCAAGGCTGAGCTTGGCTGAACTAGGATGAGCTGGGCTGAGCTAACCTGAGCTGGACTGAACTAGGCAGAGCTGGACTGAGCTAACCTGAGCTTGGCTGAGCTTGGCTGAGCTGGGCTGAGCTGGGCTGAGCTGGGCTGAGCTGGGCTGAGCTGGGCTGAGCTGGGTTGAGCTGGGCTGAGCTAGGCTGAGCAAGGCAGAGCTGGGATGAGCTGGGATGAGCTGGGCTAAGCTAACCTGAGCTGGGCTGAACTAGGCTGAGCTGCGCTGAGCTAACCTGAGCTGGGATGAGCTAGGATGAGCTGCGCTGAGCTAGGCAGAGCTGGGCTGAGCTAACCTGAGCTGGGCTGAGCTTAGCTGAGCTTGGCTGAGCTTGGCTGAGCTCACCTGAGCTAACCTGAGCTGGACTGAGCTGGACTGAGCTGGGACGAGCTAACCTGAGCTGGGCTGAGCTAGGCTGAGCTTGGCTGAGCTGGGCTGAGCTGGGCTGAGCTAACCTGAGCTGGGATGAGCAAGGCAGAGCTGGGGTGAGCTGGGCTGAGCTGGGCTAAGCTAACCTGAGCTGGGCTGAACTAGGCTGAGCTGCGCTGAGCTAACCTGAGCTGGGATGAGCTGGGATGAGCTGCACTGAGCTAGGCAGAGCTGGGCTGAGCTAACCTGAGCTGGGCTGAGCTGGGCTGAGCTGGGCTGAGCTAACCTGAGCTAAGATGAGCTGGGCTGAACTAGGCTGAGCTGGGCTGAACTAGGCTGAGCTGCACTGAGCTAACCTGAGCTGGGCTGAGCTGGGCTGAGCTGGGCTGAGCTGAGCTGAGCTGGGCTGAGCTAACCTGAGCTAGGCTGAGCTCAGCTGAGCTGGGCTGAGCTAACCTGAGAGCTGGACTGAGCTAAACTGAGCTGGATTAGACTAGCCTGGACTGGCCTGGACTGGCCTGGACTGGTCTTGGATGAACTTAATTGGACTAGGCGAGGCTATCTTGGGTGAACTAGGCTAAGCAGGACTGATCTGACCTGATCTGAGCTGGGCTGAGCTGAACTGAATTTAGCTGGGCTGGGCTGGGCTGAACTGGGCTGAACTGGGCTGCGCTGGGTTGAGCTAACCTGAGTTAGGCTGAGCTGGGCTGAGTTTAGCTGGACTGGGCTGGGCTGGGCTGGACTCTATTGAGCTACACTGAGCTGAGCCGTTCTTGTCTGAGGTGGGTTGGGCTGGGCTGGGCTGAACTGGATTACACTAGACTGAGCTTAGCTGGACCTGGCTGAGCTAGGCTGCATTGGACCAAACTGGATCACTCTAGACCGAGCTTAGCTCTCTGGGCCGAGCTAGATTAGGTGACTGATCTGGGCTGAACTAGGCTAGGCTAGGCTGAGGTAGGCTGGGATGTGCTGGACTGAACTAAACTGAGCTCAGTTGAGGAAGGCTGAGCTACCCTGAGCTGAGCTAGACTGAGCTAGGGTGAACTGGGCTGTACTGAGATGAACCAGATTGAGCTGGGATGAGGTAGAATCACTGTTCTAGTCTGATCTGGGCTAAGGTTGAGCTCTACTAACTTAATAAGAGTTGAGCTATGAGATGAACTAGACCGAGTTGGGCACTTCTAGACCATTCTAGGCTGTTCTGGGCTGACCTGAACTGGGTGGGGTTGAGCTGAGTTGGGGTAACCTGTGCTAAGCTCTGCCAGTCTGGGTGAGTTTATTGATTGATCTGGGATAGGCTGGAGTGGACTAGCCTGGGCTACACTAAACTAGGATGAGCTAGAATTGGCCAGGATAGGAGGAGTTGAACTAGGCTAACCTAAGTTGTTCTGGACTAGGCCAAACTAGCAGAGATCTTTTGGTCTAGTTGAACTTTTTGGTGCTGAGCTGAATAGTGTTTAAGATAGATTGCTCGAAATTATTTGTGTGTGTTCTGTCCTCCAAGAAGGTTGTCCTATTGTAGGATACAACAACAGCTACCAGCTAGACTGGGTAGGTAGAGTCAATTAGGCTTAGCAGAGATATCCTGTGCCTTCTGGGGGCCTGACACCGAGCTGAACTGGGCCCCAGGCTCAGGAGAATGTCATGGGCATATGTGCACTCGAGAGCAATTTAGGCAGCAACAAGGTCACTTCTGAAGTGGTTGTGTTCTCTAACTCTGTGCTGTCTGGGATCCACAGAGGTCATCTGGAAGCAAACCTTTGCAGCTTAGGCTACAGTAAAGCAGAGAGCCTCACGTGTCTGAGAGGTTGAGGCCAACAGCCCTAGGGAACAAGAGTCTCACAGTGCTCTCCTCAGTGTGTCTCAAAACAGACTTAAGGTGACTTACCAATGAACTGGTGGTCCTGGGAAAGCTCTCAATCCCCAGGCCCCAAGAGTCGGGACAAAAGAGACAATGGCAATTCATTGGATCTCTGGGTCCCCAAGCCCTGTGAGGTACCTGTGTCCTGGACTTAAAGGACAGCCTAGTCCCTCTGTCAACATCACACAGCCTACCTTAAAGCTCCTCTATTCATTCTGAGGCCCTAATGGCTTCCAGTCTACCACCCAGCTCTTTGCTTCATTTATGGACATACCCTAGCGATGTCACAAAATTTCCCAATCAAGAAAGAGGGCAAGTTTGACTCTTCCTCCAGAGCTCATGCCCATCTCTCCTGGAAGCCCCTGTGCAAAGCCAGCTAGGGGCAGTGAATAAACAAAGCCTGGTGAGGTGTAAGGAATCAGGGGGATCCCTGGATCTGTGTTTGGGTTTAGAGAATGAAGACCAGACCCAGAAAGAGTCTGACCGTCTGTCTCCTTGACTGGAATAAGGTCCCCAGAGCCCTGCTCCTGTCACAGTTGTCCTAATCAGTCCCCAAGCTGCAGGCATTCAGTAATCTAAACAAGTCTAACCTGGGTCCTGTCTCACAGCCTCTACCAAATCCCCTTCGATCTACTCCTTGAAGTCCTGTAAAGAAGACACTGCTTTCGTGACAATGGGTTGCCTGATAAAGGACTACTTCCCTGATCCGGTGACTGTGACCTGGTATTCAGACTCCTTGAACATGAGTACCATCAACTTCCCTGCCCTCGGTTCTGAACTCAAGGTCACCACCAGCCAAGTGACCAGTTGGGACAAGTCAGCCAAGAACTTCACTTGTCATGTGACACACACCCCAACCTCATTCAACCAGAGTATGCCCATGTCAGGTAAGTAGGGCTGGGCTGGCTACATCTACCACAAGAAAGAACATGGTCAGAGCAGGGAGGAGCTCTCATACATACCTATGACAGAAGGGGAGAGATCCAACATCCTCAGGAGACTAAGCTGAGGCTTGAGGGAACACAAGGCGGGGGAGATACTCACAACTCACTGCCTCTGCCCTAGTTGAACCTGTCAACATCACCAAGCCTATCTTGAAGCTACTCCATTCATCCTGTGATCTCAGTGCATTCCACTCCACCATCCAGCTATACTGCTTCATTTATGACCACATCCCAAATGATGTCACTGTCACCTGGCTAATGAACAATCAGATTATACCTGATACAAACGTACAAAATTTCCTCATCAAGGAGGAAGGCAAACTAGCTTCTACCTACAGTAAACTCAACATCACCCAGCAACAGTGGATGTCTGAAAGCACCTTCACCTGCAAGGTCACCTCCCAAGGCAAGAACTATCAGGCCCAAACTCAGAGATGCCCAGGTAGGCCCACACCCACCTAATGCCCAGACCTCAGAGTTCTGAGGGAAAGACAGGGTCTCACATAGCCCTTCCTCTCTCCCACAGATGATGAGCAAAGGGGTGTGACTACCTACCTGATCCCACCCAGTCCCCTGGACCTGTATGTAAATAAGACCCCCAAGCTTACCTGTCTGGTGGTAGACCTGGAAAGTGAAGACAATGTCACCGTGACATGGACCCAAGAGCACAGGAAGACTGCAGGCTCAGCAACCCAGAAGTGCACCAAGCACCGTAATGCCACGACCAGTATCACCTCCATGCTGCCAGTGGATGTCAAGGACTGGATTCAAGGGGAAGGCTATCGGTGCACAGTATCCCACCCTCACTTCCCCAAGTCCATTGTGCGTTCCATCACCAAGGCCCCAGGTGAGCACAGGAGATGGAGGGGGGACCAGCCCTTCTTCGTGTTCAGAGAACACGGTTAACTGGTTAACTCATGTCCGCCCACAGGCAAACGCTCAGCCCTGAGGTATATGTGTTCCCGCCACCAGAGGAGGAGAAGAAGGACAAACGCACACTCACCTGCTTGATCCAGAACTTCTTCCCTGAGGATATCTCTGTGCAGTGGCTGCAGGATGACAAGCTGATCCCATCCAGCCAGTACAGTACCACAACGCCGCAGAAATCCAATGGCTCCAATCAAAGCTTCTTCATCTTCAGCCGCCTCGAGGTCACCAAGGCGCGCTATCCACAGATTAAACAGTTCACCTGCCGAGTGATCCACGAGGCACTTCAGGAATCCAGGAAGCTGGACAGAACAATACCCAATAGCCTCGGTAACGCCTCCCTCCGTTCCTCTCAGGCCTCTGTGTAGCTGTGGTGAAGGTGGATGGCAGACATCCATTCACTGTTGTAACACCAGGAAGCCACCCCCAATAAACACTCAGTGCCTGATTAGAGCCCTGGGTGCCCGTTCTTGGGGGGAGAGCAGGTTGTGGGCAGAAGCATCCTGGCATGGAAGAAGGGACACCCCAAGAGAGGGACAGGAGTAAAGAACAGCTCACCCATCTGTCTGTGTTGGGTGTTTGACAAATAAGACATCACAGGGCTTCAGCATAGGTGCCCTGGTCCTTCCTGCCCTGAGCTGTATATCATGCACCTGAAAGGGGTCCAAAGAGCCAGAGAGGTGGTCTCTAGAGAAGTAACTAAAGCAAGTCAGCCTGGGAGGTCTCAATACCCACTCCTCAGTCTTGCAAGCTCCTCCTCCCAGGTATTCCTGGATACTAGAACCCCTTCAGGTAGAGAAACAGCCAAAGTCAAACATCTAGGAAGGCAAGACTCGGGCACGGTCCTGCTCCTTCCCTCTGTACTCAGCAGCCACTGAGACTGAGCCCACAGCCATAACCACCTGCCCTGCCATATGAACACACCAGGCCCGGATCAGAGCCTGGTGCTGCCCATCTTACTGTCCAGCCTCACTCCAACCCAAATTCATCCCAAGGACCAGAATAAGCTGCCAGCTTCACATAGTCGGGTTCTCCCATCTATGCCATGTTCACACGCACACACACGCAGTCAGGGGCACTCAGGTTACCAAGCCTTAAGGCGACTCCATCAACAGCTCACACTTGCAGCCACCTGACACAGCAGCACACCTCACCCATGCTCACGTGGCCTGCGTTGAGCTTCCGCTACCCCCTGCTAGCTCAGGCTAGATCCAGTCCTTTACTTTTTACACTTGAGTCCAAATAGAGACAGAAGACTTACACCTTGATAGGGAAACCAGTGTCTTCCCCTGTGACCTCAGCCTCCAGATCACACTTCCTTACCTTCTATAGCCCTAAGATAGTCAGATACACCCACATGCACGCACACCACACACACACACACACACAGAGAGAGAGAGAGAGAGAGAGAGAGAGAGAGAGAGAGAGAGAGAGAGAGAGCACAGCACAGGTAGGCTTCATCATGCACTCTGGTTTAGCAATAGCCCAAAGCAAGCTATACATCCATCCCAGGCCCAACAGGATGAAGAGACCAGAACCAAGTCATACCAATCCATCCTCTGACCAACAACCAGCACATGTGGCTAACACACCTGAGACCAGTGGCTCCCATCATACACACACACATGCACACAAAGGAACCCACAGACACTTACCATATCAGCCTTTGAGTCTGAGATACCTCTGAGATCACCAATGGCAGAGTCAACCAGCACCTCGGCCTCCAAGCCAGTCCTTCCACTTTGACCCACCCTAGGCCATGAGAGACTGAGGAGGGCAGAGGCCTGTGCTATGGGAAAGCAGAGACAGGAGGATGAGCTGTATGGTGAGAGGAGTAAACCAGACAACGGAGAGACTAAGGCAGGAGTAGAGCCCCTACAAGGCCCCGAGTCTGCTTTAGAGTCCATGTGCCCTGACTTGCTCCTCAGATGCCACAGCCAAGATTCCTGGAGCCAGAGCATGCATGGAGGCCCTAGAAATGGACCAATGAGCTCAGAGTCCTTCCTGAAGGGCCCTGTGCACTCTCTAAACACAAGGCAATTCTATAGGCTATGTAGAGGCATCTGTGGCCAGAAGGTCCTAAGACAGTGATATACACACACACAACATAACACGCACACACAATACACATGCACAACACACAACACACACAACAAATGTAGGCTTCATCGTGCTCTCTAGTTTAGCAATAGCCCTGTTGATGGAGGGGGATACCAGGTCATTGTGGGCACTGGAGTAGAAAGAGGAAATGAACAGCCAGGGTTGGGGATTGGGGGGGGGGAAAACATCTGCCTCCGGGGCTGGACAGAGACTTGGGGTGGTCCCAGAGCAAGTAGTATGGGGACCTCTCCACTCCAGCTTCATCAGGACTGCCTGATGACCAGTGTGGGATCTACCCCTCCCCATTGTCACCTGGAGTCTAGGGATGCTAACTGGCTGGTCCCCCCATCCCAGAGCTAGACCTCCAGGACCTATGTATCGAAGCAGTGGAGGGCGAGGAACTGGAAGAGCTCTGGACCAGCACCTATATCTTCATCGCCCTGTTCCTGCTCAGTGTGAGCTATGGAGCCCTTGTCACCGTCCTCAAGGTGGGATCCTGCACCCCAGCATGTGGGTCGGGGAGGGCTAGGCCAAGCTGCAACCCCATCCTCACATACGCCTTTCCCCAGGTGAAGTGGGTCTTCTCCACACCGATGCGGGATACACCCCAGACCTTCCAAGACTATGCCAACATCCTCCAGACCAGGGCATAGGTGCGCTGCCAGCACCCATGCAGGCCTGCAGCCATTTGTGTCTGAACCTCCACCCATGTAGGCCTGAAACCATGTATGTCTGAGCCTCCTGAGGTGCCTGTTTGCCCTGGGTATTAGGAGGGAGCGGAGACCCCCCCTAAAGCCACCAAAGTTGATGAGATATCACCATCCAGAAAGTTGCAGCTCAGGGCACCAACGTGGGCTGTCCTACACGAATACTTTGAGACAAGACAGAAGAACATCTGTCCCTCATCAATTTGACCTACCAGATGATGGTCACCTGGGCTCACCCCAGGTCTATGGTCATCAGGGTCACTCCATTTTGACTGAATAACCACAAAAACACAAAAACCCAGAGCCTAAAGTCCCCCATTTGACCCCACCTAGAGCACAGAGTCAAACTGTGACCCTCAGAATCAACCCTAAGACCAGACACTGGCTCCTCAGAAGGAATTCTGCCTCACCCCCTCCAGACAGAGCTACAGCCCTTTGTCTCTGAAGAATAAAGAGACAAGACAGGCATTCAGGGATGGGGCTGCAAAACTGAAAGGAGTACTTCAGACCTCTTTAGGATAAGGAGTCTCCCATGGGGCAGCAGCAGACTCCAGCCCTGAGGCCCCATCAACACCAGCCCCAGCCTGGCAGTCCAACTTTGTCTCTGGGCTCCTTAGTAAAGTTCTTTTCCATAAATCCCGAGAGTACTTTGAGAAGGTATTTAAGGCCACCATTGTGATGACAGGTCCCAAGAACATGGACAAGGACCAGATGATGAAAAACATGGGGGTGGAGGGAAGGGATCAAGAAGCTACCTCTGTGTGAGCCTCCTCAAATCTCAGAGTTCTGGCCCAGTCTCTACCCGGTCCATCATTCCAACTGACTTCCTCTCAGACTCATCTCCCACTTCTTAGGCTGATGTGAAGGGCAAAGCCAGGGGAGCTAATGGTGGAATCAGGGCTGGGCCCCTGGCTCCCCTGACGGGAACCTGGCTGCAGGTCACTATTCATGACCACAATTTGTCCACCCACTAAGTGCAGACTGACAGGCCAGTCCCCTGACCCCAGCTAGGATAGTTGAGGGACTAGGTGACGGCACACAAGTGTTCAAGAGCCATCCGAAGCTGGTGGTGCCATCCTTGGGACATGAACTCACATGACAAAAGACAGGCTTCTCTTGTATGTAATGATTGCTCGGGAACTAAGAAGAAGAAAGACCTCTTTACAGGATGGAAAACCCCAGTAGTCAGTGGGCTTTCCTGCAGAAAATGCTTCAATGGTGAGAAAACTTCTAGTAAGGAGGATGCTAGGGTGGGTGTGGCCCTGCTGGACCCTGGGTAAAGAAAGGCATGAGAACTACTTAAACCATTTTGAGGGTAAGGTGACCAAACACCCTTGTCATCACAAGTGCTGACAGTCTCACAAGGAGGTCCACACTGGGGTGTCAAGCTCAGCACCATGGGACTTTGGGGAAACTAAGATAGAAATAAGCCGGCCAGGACCAGTCCATATCCCCCAGGTGTCTAAGTCCTCTGCTGTGGAGTCCAGCTTCTACAGGACTCAGAGAAGGTTCCGGATGGCAAAGGCAGAGAGCCACCCCTACTGGGTGCAGAAGACCAGGACTGGAGGCTGATGGCTCGACTCAGGATGTGTCCCAAATCCCATCCCTTGCCAGCTCACTAACATGTGCATTCATCACTCACAATCGCTCACAAACACCATCACTCACGATCAAATGTATGTCAGACACACAGTCACATAGTTTGCGCAGACCCACTCATGTCAGACATGCATGCGTGTGATCACATGAACACACACACGTGCACACACACACGTGATACTCTAAAACACAGATCTGTTCAGTCTCCTACTCAGACACACACTATCTCAGGAAGCCCAGGTTTGACCCACCCTGTCCCCCTGCCAGATTCTCCTAAGCCGTATCCCCTGCCAAGCTGAGGCCTAGGTACCACCCCTCTTCCTCAACCAGCTCCTAGACCAACATCCCTGAAGGCACAGCTCAGCATCTTCTTCTAATGACTATCCCTTCAAGGCATGAGACCCCATAGACACCAGACACAGGCAGCAAGGGCTCAGCTCAAAGAGCACAATGTGGCAGGAACTCGCACATAGAAGCAAACCCCACCTAGAAGGGAGGAGAGTCCACAGAGAACTAGACTAGCTCTAGACCACCAGGACAGTGACCCTGGCTTCTACACACCATGAATGACCCCTTAAGACTAAAAGGCCACTTTCTTCTCTATATCTACCTTATCAGTCCACCATGGAGATCTATATGGGCGTCTCCAAAAGACACGATCGCATTTTGGGAATGGTTCTTCACAAATGTGACCGAGGCAACTATCTCAAGATGAGGTCATCAAGGACTAGCTAGTGGACTTTAACCTGGTGACAAGAGTCATAAGAGACAGAAGCAGGGCCTGCATTCTACAAAATCAGAGTGTCAAAACTGAAAGATGGCACCAAAACAGAAGCAAAGTGCCCAACACTGACCAAGAACAATGGGAGGCTCGAGGGATTGCCTAACAAGAGTGGCACAAGCACTTGGGATAAAACCTCAACCTACACCCAGCCACTGGACTCATACATAGAAAACGTGTTTGCATGATGGCCTGTGAGGGTGTCTTCTGACTTGGTCTGGCAAACCCTAAGACCAAAGGGAGGTGCTTGGTTCATGAGAGCACCCTCCTGGCAGGACACATGACATTAATGACCCTCTGTGGACTGGGAAGCAGCCTTTGCCAGACTGACTATACCAGCGCCCTGCATCACACTTCCAGCTTTGAACCTCTACTGACTAAGCCACTGGCAGCCACTCGGCCTGTGGTATTCTGTAACAGCAACAGAAATGACTAAGACAGGTAGCCACAATGTCCCCCCACTGCTGACGGCTCCAGAGCACTCTTGGCCTGATGACAGAGCCTCCAGAGCCTTCTTGAGACAGGCAGATCTCTGGAGGACAGGACCAAGTTTTTCCCCTCTCTACCTCCCAAACACCTTTGACTGGCCCCACAGCTAAGGGGATAAGGGGACTTCCTTTTATTCCACACTTTCCAAGACTGATGCAGCAGTCCTTTCCTCTGTGAAGTGTCTATCCAAGAACCCAGAAAAGCTATCTTCCCCAACTCAACACTTAACACCACTGACATACCCAATCATACCCACCTTCCCCCTCCAGACAGGGCCATTCCTGGGCAAAGACCATCTGGTGCCTGTGTGAGGGTCCAGAGTCCTGTTATCATATAAATGAGGCACAGTGACAGAGGCAGCCTACAAAGAGGGACATTGTGGGGAGGAGAGAGTAGGATGTGTAGAAAATCAAGTAAAGGCTAGAACCCTATCCTGACAACCTTTGAGGGGCCCTGTAGGGCAAAGGCCCATCCTGGCAAATCTGTGATAGGAAACTGACTCAGGGCAGGTGGGATCTGAATGAGAGTAGCACCTAACTGTGACCTGTGGGCCTCCATGTTGGCCCTCAGGTTGGGGCACCTACTTTCTCATGGAACTAGTCATGGAGGTGGCCACAGCTCATGAAGAACCATTCCAGACACTCCCCCCATGTCAACCCTGTGACCTCAAAGCTCTTCTTTGAGGCCTCCTTGGCTTAGGGATCCCTCTGGAATAGCCCTGTTACTCTGGCTCCTTGACAACAAGTTCTCAGGTCTTCCTTCTACCCCTAGTTGTCCTCTCTCCCTCTCCATTGCTGTTTTGGGTCTCTATTTCATTCCCTTTCCTGCATCTCAGGCCCCAACCTACCCCTGTGGCCATGCATGTGGAGTCCTGGCCCCTTCAAGGCCTGTGTGGTCAGACACACCTGTCTCCACCACAGCCAGACCACAGGCAAGACATGACGTGGAGGCAAGCGGCCACAATGTGGAGGTGGGACAGGAAGTGGGTGAGGGACCCCATTCAGGGGACAGACACACAATCATGCAGCCCCCTCACCACTCAGTCTGACCCATCCACAGCCAACCACACACAGAGAAAAACAGCTTCCAGACAAGGCTTCGCCCAGACCTAAGCTCTCTACCATAGGGCAGACGGCCTTTAGCCATGAGGATAGACCTTCAGTGTGGGACCACCTGGTCATGGGAGGCCTGGCTGTTTCCCTCTGAAGGACACTCAACAACCTTGAGCAGGTGGGTCCCGGTACCATCTGGACTCCTCTGCTCGTTGGTGCACTGAGGAATCTCAACCAGGTCAGGCCTAAGAACATAAGATAGAGAAGTACTAGCAAGAAGGAGAAGGTGATTCAGAGAGCAAGAGCCAGAGGGATATGGGACACGAACACAAGGCACAAGGCGGTGTCCTGGTCTGAGCTGCAGAGAAGATTAAAAACGGATGAAACCCAGCTTCGTGGAAAGCAGCAACAAGAGACTCCCAGGCTAGACAGAGGCAAGGATTAGGAGACGACAAAGGATGGGGGTGACTCAGGCTGCCTTGGCTGAGCTGGGCTGGATTTAGCCAGGCTGAGCTGAACTAAGCTTAGCTGTGCTGAATGAGACTGATCTGGGCTGAGCTGGGACAAGGTAGGCCAAGTTGGGCTGACTGAGCTAGTTGAGAATGGGCTAGGCTAGTCTGAACTGGACTGGGCTGAGCTGAGCTAGACTGAGCTAGACTGAGCTGGGCTAGTTTCAACTGGACTGGGCTGAGCTGGGCTGAGCTGGGCTAGTCTGAACTGGACTGTGCTGGGTTGAGCTGGGCTGAGCTAGGCTGAGCTGGACTAATCTGAACTGGACTGGTCTGAGCTGAGCTGAGCTAGTCTAGAATGGGCTGGGCTAGTCTGAACTGGACTGGGCTGAGTTGAGCTGAGCTAGTCTAGAATTGGCTGGGCTGGTCTGAACTGGGCTGGTCTGAACCAAGCTGAGCTAGGCTGAGCTGGGCTAGTCTGAACTGGACTAGACTGGGCTGAGCTGAGCTAATCTAGAATGGGCTGGGCTAGTCTGAACTGGACTGGGCTGAGCTGAGCTAGACTGAGCTGCTGGGCTAGTCTGAACTGGACTGTGCTGGGTTGAGCTGGGCTGAGCTAGGCTGAGCTGGACTAATCTAAACTGGACTGGTCTGAGCTGAGCTGAGCTAGTCTAGAATGGGCTGGGCTGGTCTGAACTGGGCTGGTCTGAACCAAGCTGAGCTAGGCTGAGCTGGGCTAGTCTAAACTGGACTGTGCTGGGTTGAGCTGAGCTAAGCTAGGCTGAGCTAGGCTAGGCTGAGCTAGGCTAGTCTAAACTGGACTGGGCTGGGTTGAGCTGAGCTGAGCTAGGCTGAGCTGGGCTAGTCTGAACTGGGCTGGTCTGAACCAAGCTGAGCTAGGCTGAGCCAGGATTAAACTGGACTGAGATAGGATAAGGTAGCCTGACTTGGGTGGCTGAACTAGTCTCGGATGGGATGAGCTGAACTAGACCGGTCTCAACTGGACTGAGTTGAGCTGGACTCCAGTAGAATGAGGTGGACTGGGCTAAACTGGGCTGAGCTGGGCCCAGCTAGGATGGACTAGATGGACTAGAACGTTCTGAATTGGACTGATTTAAGCTGGCCTGGGGTGGGCACTCTACGCTAGACTGAGCTGGGTTGGGTTAAGTTTAGTTGAGCAACAGTAAACTAGATTGGGCAAGGCTGAGCTTGGCTGGCATGAGTTGAACTGGGTTGAGCTGGACTGGAATGGGCTGAGCTGAGCTGGGCTAGGCTAGCCTAGGGTGGTATGAGCTATGTTGTCCTGGCCTAAGTAGACTGGGCTAGGCTGAGCAAATCTAAGATGGAATCTGGGCTGAGGTGGGCTATCCAAGACTAAGCTGGGCTAGAATGGGCTAGGGTGAGTCAAACTGGCTGGGCTGGAATGTGCTGGACTGTGCTGAGCTGGGATAAACTAGAGTGAACTGGGCAAAAGAGTTTGGGGGTGGTCTGTACTGGGCTGAGCTAACTGAGCTAGACTGGTCTGAGGCGGGCTAATCTGGAATGGGTTGGACTGAGCTGGAATAGGCTAAATCAGACTGGGATGAGCTAGGCTAGACTTGCTGAGCTAGGCTGGAGTAGGTTAGTCTGACCTAGGCTGCCTCAGCTAAGCTAGACTGAAATTAACTGTAATATCTGGGGTGAGCTGAGCTAAATTGGGGTGGTCTGGGCTAGGCTAGAATGGAGTGGGCTGAGCTGGGCTACACTAGAATGGACTGGGCTGAGCTGAGCTAGGCTAGAATGAACTAGGCTGAGCTGGGCTAGGGTAGAATGGACTGGGATGGTCTGGGCTAGGCTAGAATGGACTGGGCTCAGCTGGGCTCAGCTGGGCTGGGTTGTGTTCAATGGGGTAAGCTAGAATAGGCTACCCAAACTAAGCTGGGCTGGGCTAGGTCAGGCTGGGCTGTGCTGGGTGGGTTGCACTGAGCTGGGATAAACTAGACTAGACTGGCTAAACTAGGCTGGAATGGGCTGGCCTGGGCTGGGCTGGGCTGGTATGAGATGGGTTAGGCTGGGCTAAGCTAGACTGAAATGAGCTAAGCAGAGCTGGACAAAGCTAGGCTGCTCTGAACTGCATGGCTGGGCTATACCAGAGTGAGCTGAGCTGGGTTGGGCTGGGCTAAGCCGGTTTGGGCTAGGATAAACTAAGCTGGGATGAGCCAGCATGGACAGTATGAGGTAGGTTGGAATGGCTGGCTGAGCTAGACTAGGCCGGGCTGAGCTGGAATGAGCTGTGTTGAGCTGGGCTGGGCTGGGATAAACTTGGCTAGGTTAGAATGGATTGAGCTGAGCTGAACTGGGCTGGGATGAGCTGGACTGAACAAAGCTGAGCTTACCTAGGCTGGGCTGATCTAGATAGCGTTGCACTGAGGTAGGTCAGACAGGCTTGTCTGAGCTGGGCTGAGCTAGGTGAGCTGTGCTGTCTAAACTGGCTTAAGATGGGCTTAGTTGAGATGAAGTGAACTAGGCAGGAATGGACTTGCTGAACTGGGCTGAACTGGGCTGAACTGGGCTAGACTGGGCTGGACTGGGCTGGACTGGGCTGGACTGAGTTAGTCTGGGCTAGGCTGACTTAGTCTGGGCTGGGCTGACTTAGTCTAGGCTAGACCAAGTTAGACTGGGATGGGCTAAACTGAGCTGAACTAGGATGGGATCGGATGGAATGGAATGAACTAACTGGGCTGGGCTCAGTTGGCCTTACTGGACTGAACTGGTCTAGATGGTCTAGCTGGGCTGACCAGAATGGGCAGAGGTAGGCTGAAATTCAGCTAAACTTGGCTTGTGGTTAAGATGAGCAAATATGAATTAGGCTGACTGAACTACACTTGACTGTGAGCTAGCCTGGGGTGAGTCAGCATGACTGGACTTACAGTTCTAGTCTGAGCTTTGGTGATTTGTCAAGCTCAGTGCTCAGGTGACTGAAAGACTTTGAACTAAATGTGAACCGACCAACTCCTGTGTCACGGGTCCAGAGTGTTGCCTCTGCTTGTTTTGTATGAATGGAACCATGCAACTTCCTGTCCATTCTCACACCGTCTTCTTCCCTGATTGCCTGGTGGCAATTCGCATGTACCTGTAAATGGTGCCTCCGTGGACAGAGCCACTACTCAGATTTAGTCCTCTGGTCTTTGGGTCCACTGCCTGCTGGGTGGACGGGCAGATTGCTGGAGTAGTGGGTCTGAAGCCAGGACAAGGCAAGTGTAAAGTGAAAACACAACGAAATGGCCTTCTCCCCCGCAACACACACACAGCCCCCGGTGTAACCTCCAAGTCAGCTCTTCCCCAACTGCTCCTCCCCTGTGCTGCCTGAACTTCGATCTCAGGCTGGCTACCCCTGCCCAGGCCCACCAGTTCTGTTCCCCCTAACCCTGGGAATGAGCACATGGCTCTGCCCACTGCCCAAACGAGAGTGAGGTTCAGAAATCTGGGGTGCTAGACTGCTGAGTAGTATAGTCATGTTTACAAAGACACTTACAGTATGTGCAAAGCCCTGCTGGAGGCAGTTGGCTCGATCCTTGTGAAAGACTACCCGCAGGTCACGTTCAAATTCTATACAACCAGAACTGTTGGTCAGCTCCAACTGCAGGTACATGATGCAGCAGCTATGTGATCCTGGGCTAGGTTCTCTGGTGTGAAGAAGAGAAAGGCATGGTCCTTTGTCCTGAAATTGTCTCGAGATGGGCAGTGTGAAGACTGTTATCTCACTCATGTTTCATGTTCCAGAGTCTCCGAGAAATCCCACCATCTACCCACTGAACCTCCCACCATCTCTGCAAAGTGACCCAGTGATAATCGGCTGCCTGATTCAGGATTTCTTCCCATCCGGAACTATGAAAGTGACCTGGGGCAAGAGTGGGGAACGTATAACCAACATAAACTTCCCACCTGCCCTGACCTCTGTGGGACGGTACATCATGAGCAGCCAGTTGATTCTGCCAGCTGACCAGTGCCCAGATGAAGCATCTGTGAAATGCTCTGTACAACTTAACTCTAACCCCGTCCAGGAACTGAACGTGAACTGCTTTGGTAAAAATTAGGGGGTCAGCTGGGGGTGGGATAAGTCCTACCTTAACCTGGTATCTGGACCCATATACTCTCTGAAGCACACCCCTACAGGGAACCTTAGAAACCTCCCATGGGGGATGGGGTAAGGGAGTCATGAACAGGCCAGAAGGAGCTGAGGCCTCAGAATATCCAGAAAAGGGGACAGCAAAGGAGAAAAGGAGAATACACTGATTTGCTAGGACTTCTCTGTTACAGTTCCTACTCCTACTCCTACTCCTACTCTTCCTCCTCGACCGTGCCATCCCACCCTGACACTGCAGCGGCCAGCTCTTGAGGACCTGCTCCTGGGTTCAGATGCCAGCCTCACATGCACTCTGAGTGGCCTGAGGGATCCTAAGGGAGCCGTCTTCACCTGGGATCCCACCACTGGGAAGAAAGCAGTGCAGAAGGAACCTGAGCCAGACCCCTGCGGCTGCTTCAGTGTGTCCAGCGTCCTGACTGGCTGTGCTGAGCAATGGAACAGTGGAACGACCTTCACATGCACAGTTACCCATCCTGAGTCTGGCACCTTAACTGGCAAAATTGCCAAAATCATAGGTGGGCCCAGATGCGTACCTGGGACATTGTATAATGTTCCCTGCTTACATGCCTGCTTTCTTTCTATAATACAGATCTTTGCTCTCTTTGTCTAAGCCATAACTTTTCTTTCTACTTTCCAGGTAACATGTTCCCACCCCAGGTCCACCTGCTACCGCCGCCGTCGGAGGAGCTGGCCCTGAATGAGCTCGTGTCCCTGACATGCCTTGTGCGAGGATTCAGCCCGAAAGACGTGCTGGTGCGTTGGCTACATGGAAACGAGGAGCTTCCCACCGACAGCTACCTAGTGTTTGAACCCCTAAGGGAGCCAGGCGAGGGAGCCATCACCTACCTGGTGACAAGCGTGCTGCGTGTGTCAGCTGAAAATTGGAAACAGGGTGACCGGTACTCCTGCATGGTGGGCCACGAGGCCTTACCCATGAACTTCACCCAGAAGACCATCGACCGTCTGTCGGGTAAACCCACCAACGTCAACGTGTCTGTGATCATGTCAGAGGGAGATGGCATCTGCTATTGAGCCACCCTGTCTGTCCTTACTCCTTAAATAAACTCTGTGCTCATCCAAAGTATCCCTGCACTTCCATACAGTGCCTGTCCATCATCCTTAGGGTCTACAGAACACAGGGAGGGGTCAGGGTCCAGGGAGGGAGGAACACCCGCCATCTTAGCTTGTAAGGCCTCAGAGACATTGAAGGCCCTTCATGCCTAGAGTATATGTGTATGCGTGTATATGTATTAGTGAGTGCTTATGGATGTGGGTCCATGTGCCTTCGTGTGTATACCTGTGTGTAACAAGAGAGGAGTGAGTTTGCATGTGCCTACGGGTTTATAGGTATGTATATGGGCATAAGTGCATATGTGTATGCCTTTAAGTGTGACTATATCTGTGTCCCTGTGAGCCAGTGTGTGCCTGTATATACCTATGAGTGTGCATGTATCTGTGTTTGTTCATGTTGGTAGACACATGTGTGTCTGTGAGTGTGTATACCTGCCATGTGAACGAATGTGCAGTGAATGGGAGGTGAGAATAAGCTGGGGGTGAAATCCGAGGTGAGCAGACTCAGTCAAGACAGGCAATGGTCAAGGAGAATCCCCAGAGCTGCAGAAGTGCTCTGAGTGGCAGACGGTGTCAGATTGCAGCTTCTAGACAGAACAAGAAAGGGCTAGATGGAGTAAGAGAATAGCGAGATCAAGGCTGGTACCATCTGGGGGTCACAATAGGGATGGTAAAGGAATGAAGAGACAAATTCAAGGGGCACTGGGAAGAAGAAGATGCTACCCACCCTCAGTGGGCCAGCCCTGAATGGAGACATGCTTAACCACTCAGGATGACCATTGACTCATGGGAGTGAGATATAACATGGACACAGACAACCCTCAGCAGCACCCTGCTCTGCATACATGCACATGGGCATACAGCCTGTTCTGCATACATGCACATGAGCATACACTCTCTCCTACATACATGCACATGGGCATACACCCTCTTCTACATACTTGCACATGGGCATACACCCTCTTCTGCATACATCACAGGGGCATAGACCCTGCTCTGCATATGTGCACATGGGCATACATGCACATACACTCACATATGCACACTCACACAGACATGAACCCTGGAGGAGGACGAAGTTCACACCCCACACCCAGCTTCTAGAAAGCAAGAGGAGTCCACTCCCAAGCGCCCAGTAGAATTCCCAGGCCCAACCCTGATAACTACACACAACTCATGGACAAGGCCATAGGCCCCATCCAGGTGGTCCCTCTCTAACCTAAGTCTCCCTTCCCATCCTAAGTCCAAGTATAACAAACCAGAAGCAGGGTAGGGGGCAAATCTGGGAAGAAGCAGGAGCAGGCCATGGAGACCACTCCCACACAGGCCTTGAATGCCTCTTTCATGAGCACCCCTAGAACACAAAGTTCTACAACCAGGTATACTTGGCACCCTGATGCCCACAAGAGGGCAGTGGGGCCCCTGCTCCTGTCTCACAGATCTTCAGAACCTCTCCAGGGGGGTAAGGGGGGGCTGGTTTCTAGCAACTTCCCTCTACTTTCAGAGCAAGAGTAAAGGCCCATGCACAACCTGGATACTTTCCAGCTTGAAAGTCCAGTTCCCTGAGAATAGCAAGAGCAACAGACCAACTTGGGAAACATGACCCAGAAAAGTACTAAAGCCACCCATGGAACCCAAGGCCTGGCCCATCACAGAGAATTCTAGCAAGGAGAAGCCAATAGATGAAAGACTGAATCCACACAGGGAGAAGAGGCAGAGAACAGGAGAATCACAATAGTCAGGAGAGAGGCAAGCTGGTGGGCGGCTGGAGGGAGGGTGGATGGATGTACAGATGAGTGACAGGGATGATGGATGGATTGATGGATGGCTGAGGTGATAGAAATAGGAGTGATTGGCTATCAGCACACAGTTCCTACTTCCACTTAAAATGGAAGCTCTATGCGCAGAGACCCTGAGGACAGCAGGGTTGTGTCTATTGGGGGCCTTTACTGTTGCTTAATCCCCCAGTCACTGTTCTTAATAATGCAACAGAACCCTCTGACCACATGTCTAGCCCTTGATAGTCCAACGTTGGCCCAGAAATCACGTCGGCCTGTATCTATTTGAGTGTGTCTTACCCAACTCTAGTACCCAGGCCAAGTTTAGCCTAAGAACTGGGGCTTAGTGGGGTATTCCTAAATATCTAGAGAAGACTGAGACTCAATTGGCCTTGGGCTCAAACTCTTCTCAGAGCCGCAAAGACAAACAAGTCTCTTACCATGACAGTTCTCTAATTAAGATCCCCTGAGAAAGAGAGATGGGTCTTGGGGGCATCTCAAGAACTTCAAGGATTCCAGTCCCTTACCTAGGACCCTGTCTCCTCAGTATCCCTGAACAAGTCCCTTCCCAGGGATAAGGAAGTCCTACCAACCACCATCCCTAAAGCCCAAAGAGGCATAGAAACAAAGGCCTTAAGCCTGAGCCCCCATCCCCGCGGGTTTGAATCTAGAAGGTCATCTATGTCTTACAGAGCATGAAGAGCTACTTTCCTATGTGCTACTGGATCAGTCAGAAGACATCCTGGAGGAAGAGACCCCGGGTGCCAGCCTGTGGCCCACCACTGTGACCTTCCTCACCCTCTTCCTGCTAAGCTTGTTCTACAGTACAGCACTCACTGTTACAACTGTGCGAGGCCCGTTTGGCAGCAAAGAGGTCCCCCAGTACTGACCAGGAGCCAGCCACAGGTGGCAGTCATGGAGATGGTGGGGTACAGGGTTGGGGCAGGGGTGTTCAGGATTTACTCGGCCCTCTACATGTGGCCTTACAACCCTTCACAGCCATGAAGGAAGTGGAAGAAAATGATGGCAGCACTTCCTGGATTTAACCCAGTCTTCCAGAAGCCATTTCCTGGATTCAATCCAGTCTTCCAGAAGCCAGGTTGGGACCTCAGCGAAAGTGAAGACAAAACCCAACTCCAGGATTCCCCGCTGCCTCATCACCCTTGTCTTTGCAGGAATGAAGTTTGGAGAAAGTCCTCCATATTTCAGAGCTAAGACTGATGTGACAACTTACCACCCCACTCACATACTTCCCTGAGCAATAAATTGATGCAAAAGCACAACTTCTTACTCTAAAAACAAACATTACCAAAGGATTGTGGTAGGAGGCCAGGGAAAGTGTAGTAGTACCGTGCTAAATAGTTGCTTACATCGTAGAACATGGCAGTGTTGGGCAGGGTAGACACAGGGTGCCCACTGTCTAGTGCCTGAGACATAACTTGAGCATATGTGTAGCTGCAGCCAACACTGAATGTTGGCTTCAACAAGTATTTATGGCCACGTCAGACCTGATACCAGGTCATTAGCTTGATCTCCGGACCTGACTTCTAAATATTTGGCCTCTGTGAACACCCTTGGCAAACACTGAACACCAAAAACCCTAGTCCTGGTTGAGAACCTTGGTCCTGATCACTGAGCCCTGTTTTGGTAACTGAACCATGATCCTGACCCCTGACCTCAGTCATGATCATGAAGCCCTGGTCCTGGACACTCGTTCTAATAACTGGTCCCTAGTCCTGAGCCCTGAGCCTTGATCCAGGTCACTGAATCCTGGTCATGATCACTGGGTTTCGTTCTCATCACTGAGACTAGTCTTAATCACCAATGACTGGTTTTGATCATTAACAGCTAACCTGATCACTAGTCCTAGTTCCTAATCACTGGGCCGTGATACTGGTCACTGGGTCCTGAGCTGATCATAGACCCCCGCCCGCGATCCTGATCACTAAACCCTGTTTCTAAACAAAGTGTAGTGAAATGTATAGTATAGCCTTTGAGTGAAATGTTTCAGCAGAGCCTTTGCTATGTTTGGGTTAACCAGTAGAGACTGAAAAATGGTTTTGAGGCTGTTCGAACCTTGAAGAAAATGTCTCCCTGGACAATCTGCACATGAGAGTTTGCGGCTACGCAGACCTTGGTCCTAAAACACTGCTGACAAAGTTAGAATTCTTACTTTTGATTATGGCTAGCCGTGGTTGAAAGGGACTGAGATTTGTGTGGGTGGTCTGCTCTCTCTCACAGCAAGGGCAAGATAACTTTGGTACTTGGAACCTTTCCCAGCCCCAACTAACCCTGCATAATGTTTGAATAAAGTAACTGTAGTCAGCCAACAGGAGTCAATTTTTTTTCCAAGAAGGATAAACCCCTCTGCCCCTTCAGAAAAGGAAGGCTTAGCATCTTGGTGAGCTTCTGTCTCTACTGAGACACCTACAACCAACTCAGCATTCCTGGGTTCCTATCACCAGATCCTGTCCTGGTCACTGAGTGCCGATTCCCATCACTAAGCCCAGGTCTTCAGCAGTATGCTGGGAAGATGATAATCAGATGGACACTCTGATAACTGAGCCAAGATTCTGGTCACTAGGTCATGAACATTTGACCCTAGTCCACAACACTGAGTTCTGGGCAAGGACACTGGGTCCTAGTCCTAGGTACTGGATTCTGGTTGTAATAACCAGGTCCTGTACTGAATGATTGGCCCTGACCTAGTCATTGGGATTGACTTCTAAGCCTGAACTCTAGCCCCAAATTCTGCTTGTCAACACTGGTCCTGGACCTTGGTCCTCACCTCACATCCATTGTCTGAGGCCCAAGGAATCAGTGGTATTTTACAAGAAGTCCCTTTGCTACTCCATGCCTCATTCTCATTAGGAAGATCCCTACAGGGGATTTCTGCAGAGAATTCCAGAATCTCCACAACACAGTTCATACACTGAGACAATGACCCCTTTGCTCATCTGCCTCCCGGGCTCACAGGCACTGAATGGAAACAAAGCAGGCCCAGGCCCTGTGAGCTGGAACCTCTGGTCATGGGATCTACAGATGTGGGGTCAACATTGTGGGAAAGGTTTGCAGGGTAGGTGTGGGGCAGGGCAGAGATGATCATGTTTGTAGATATTATTTTTCTCCCTTCTGGAGCCTTCTTTGTCTATCACCTGCTGTCCTGGAATCTCCATATCTGGGGTCGACACTATGGAGGAAGTTTGCAGGACAGGTGTGGGGGTGGGGCAGGGGTGGTCACATAGCAACTTGTTTTTCTTTCTTCTGAAGTCTCTGTTGTCTGTCACCTGCTGAAACACTCAAAATAGCTCTGAGCTGAGAGCAGTTGAGTCATCCTGAGCCTATCTCAGCCCAGGTGCCCCAAACCAGAGCTACTGTTCTGAGAATCACACCATACCGGACCAGGCCAGGTGGGCCTGGGGCCTGGATGAGAGGTGGGAGCCAGGGGAGCCCTGCCAGGGACTGAGGAGGCCCTAACCCCCATCACCCAAGGTCATCCACAGCCATCCACAGTCATGCCTTAGGGAGGCCATTTTCTGTCCCAATGAGAACAAGTCCAATTAAGATTAAGTATGGTCTTCCCAGGGTCATCCAGTGTCAAGCAGTGTTAGCCAGGGACAACCCAGACCAGTCTGAGGTCAGCCAACATCACCCAAGGCCACACAGCTATTCTGGCAGAGGACTAGAAGACTCTGCTCATCAAGGCCTTGTGATGCTGAATGGTCAGTTTATTCCTGCCAGACAGGGCTCCACAGACAGTCAGGCCTCTCACCGTACATGACCTCTCTAAATGTTTCCCACACTGAAGTTGGTTCTAGACTATCAGAACAGTCTTCTGGATTCTTGATCAGCCTGCAGAAAGCTAACAAGACGACAAGAAATTTTATGCAGGAAACAGAAGCATCTACAGAGTAGAACAGAAGATACTAGAAATCTGCTAGAGACCTCATTGGAGTCTCTTTGTAGAGTCAAGCTGTAAGATCAAACCTGAACTGAGCCTCAGGGTTGAGCCAAGTACAGAAGCAACCTTCAAGATGCTAAAGACCATACAGGCAAAGGACAGGATGGAGTCCAGACAGACTATTGAACGGACAGTCAAGTGAAGCGTGCCAACAGTGGGTACTGAGTCAAAGAAGGCTCTGGGACAGTCAGGGATTCTCTACCTCTGGATCTCTTGATGTATATACCAAGTTATCAAATGACAGTTTAGTGGAGTCATTGCCATTACAATGTTAGGTGTCCTCTCCATGGGTTCGGGTGAGGACGTGGCACCTTTCTTTAGTTGGATGTGTACAGTAAGTTCTCAAGCCTGGTTTTCCTGTATGAG
Organism: Mastomys natalensis; assembly: GCA_021653895.1. Taxonomy (NCBI): domain Eukaryota; kingdom Metazoa; phylum Chordata; class Mammalia; order Rodentia; family Muridae; genus Mastomys; species Mastomys natalensis. The sequence goes on along the minus strand of JAJTUV010000047.1, from coordinate 1,978,295 downwards.
TTTGATGACCCATGTGTTCCTATAGTCTTAATTATATCTTTCATAAATTTAAAGGCTGACACCAAATTTAGGGATAAGTTATTCACCAGGCTGTGCCTTTGGGAGGTGCTGTGCAGGTGATGTTATTTCCATATCCACCAAGGAGCCTTGTTCATCTTCCAGCTTCCAAACAGAGTCAAAGGCCATTTGAAAAGTGAAACCTCTCAGGGCGAGGTAGAATCTTCTAAAAAGCCACTACTTCACACAACGTGAGTAATTTAAAGCAGGGTACAGCTTGACCTTAACACACACAAAAATATATATATGTAAGAGACGGAAAAGGGGATCAAGGGACACAGAAGTACAGAGAGAATGAGACAATACAAGGATGTAGAGATGAGAGGTAACCAGGGAACGGAGAGACACAGGGACAGGACGGAAAAGAGACAGGGACAGAAAGACTCATGCAAGCAAGACACAGACATAAGAAAGGGAAAGGCTGGAGGAGACAGATAGACAAAGATGCAGCAATGTGGCCCACCTGGTACTCAAATGAAGGCCCCGGGCACACACTCTCAGATGAAAGCCATGCCCCTACAGACACGTAGGAACAGCGCCCAGCTCCACACAGACACACACACAGCACCTACCTGACTGCCTGAACCTCAAACCCATTGCCTGGCCTTCAGGCCTTTGTCCTTGGGAGGCACACTGAGGTTAACTCACTCTGGACACTTCTTAAAGGACCTTAGTGAACAGCCTGAGGGCTCTCGAGCCACAGTCACTGCCACTTTAAGGCCCTGTATTCCATGTCATGCTTCATAGAGGATTATCTGCTTGCAGGAATAATACTCTGTGGTCAGTGAGTACTAGGGGGTAGGACCCTATCAGGATTTGTCCAAGTAATGTCCAAACACAGAGTAAAGAAGGTGATAGGCAAGGTCAGCTGGCACCTGAGAGAACTCTGACTAGTTCTCAGGCCAGAGCTCAGGGACAGGATGGCTGGGGGACATAACATCAGCCAGGCCTGGCCTTTCATCTCAACTCTAAGTCACGGGTAACTTTTCAGGTCTCTGCATTGCTCCTAGTAACTATGCTTACCAGTACAAGTCTAAGAACGTCAGTAAGACACAGAACCAGTAAGATGGCAGCCTCCATGGATAAGAAGAGAGGAGAAAGGGAGATGGGATAGGTCTCTGGACACATCCAGGAACAGCGCACATCCTGCCAGTAAACAGGGTGTACCCCGAGCACAGGGAGAAAACAGTACCACAGGCCTAAAGGAGCAAAGTCTGTGAGACTTTATTTAGGCTCCTCTTTCCCTGGTACAGGAGCTGCGCAGGGATACAGGACAGGGCAAGGCAGGGAGACAGGGGCATGAAGGAGCTTTTGGGATTATATGATTAGAGTCTAGGTGATGTTCTGATGAAACCTGTGTATGTCACATTTGCCTCATGGGGAAGACACCAGAGACTAGGCAGAGGAAAAGAGTAATCAGGGCTGAGGGGACAGCAGAGTCTGAGGAAGTGGAGGTGGCTATGGCCCATTTGTCAGGGTATTTGGACATGTACTTCATGGACACAGATCTAAGGACCAGGCCTGGCTCTCACCGACCCTCAGGCAGCGTCCCACGTGAGGGTGTAGGTCCTTCAGTACTGCATACCGTGGGCCTCCCACACTGGAAGATCCATCTGAAAGGCTGACATTGTGGTGTGGGGGCACAGAACTGGGGCCTGGGACACTGGGTGGCAGAGGTGTCCAGGATGTAGAGTGCTCAGAGTGCAGGTGGGGACAAGCTCTGCAGTGTTCCTCCATGCGGGGACAGGCTGAGACAGGCTTTAACATCTGTTTTGTATCTATAGGCCCAGTCCTCACCGCTCTTGTCCATGGTCCATGTGGAGTCACATACTCAGTGTCAAGTGAACCATCACCTTGAACTAGAAGAGTCTACACTATCCTTGAAAGGTCTACACTCTCCATGACTTCTCACAACTCACACAGGCTCTGTCCCAATCCACCACTGCCTTCAGTGGGCAATCATGCCATGAACAGAGAGGGGAGGGGTATGGTTGCCCTATATTCTGACACACCCAATAGCCTTGTGTATTTGACACTCATGTGTACAAGCATGCTACACCCGCTGTAGTCCTCCATCTAACATGGAACAGTGGAGTCCTCCTTGGGAGCTAATTCTCACTATCAGCATCTCCTCAGACCAGAGGCCTACAGACCCAGCCTCTGAGTAGCTAATGTAGTCACAGGGCTTGATGTTGGTTGGGTATAGCTGCAGTCCCGTTGGCTACCAGATATGCTTGACCAACATAATCCCAGACTTGAGCATAGAATAACCTGGAATCAACTGTTGAGTTTAGACACTGTAGGGACTGGCCAGAGATGTATACAGACCCTATGTCATGTGACCAAGGCCTCTTTCTCTAGTATGTTATTTTGTGAAAGCCTACAAAATAGGATCTTCTATTCCTTTCATTCCTCTTTGCCTGCTAACAGGGAGCCTTCTAGAAGGAGGGTTCCCTCTCTGTCTGCTGGCTGTGGAGACAGAGCCTGTAGGCACGATCACAGAGTAATGTTTCCCTTCTTGGCCAGTTTCAAGCCAGGGGACTCAGAGAGAGAGAGACAGAAGGAGAGATGGGGAGAGAGACAGAAAGACAGGGAAACATCAATGGAGAGATGGAAACAGGCAAATCTGGAGACTGGAGTCTTGGGAAAGATGTAAATGTGGATACAGGGAGCAAAAGAGGGAGTTGAAGACAGAGACCAAGAGATGGAAGGCAGAGACAGACAAGAGGGGGGGGAGTATAGGCAAATAGAGAGTGAGAAAGACAGTAATGAGACAGAAATACAGACAAGGAGACAGAGATGGAGATGGGGAGAGACAATAATACGGAGATAGTGATTGACTGAGGAAGAGATAAGGAATGACAAGAGAGAGAGGCAGGGAGAGGCTTACACAGGTAGAGGAAAAAGATGGAGACAGGGAGAGAGACTGAAAGAGGGAGAGAGATACAGAGAGAAGAGAGAGACTGTGAAACAGGCAGAGAGATAAAGACAGTGAGAGAAAAGACAGAGAGACAGAGGTGAGACAAGGAGTAAGAGAGAGACAGAGAGACAGGGATGTACAGAGATGGGAAGACAGAAGGAGAGTCAGAGAAGAGACACATGGAGAGGCAAAATGTTAGAGAGACCTCTGATTGACCTGGCAGAGATAGAGGCAAACATAGACTGTCTCCAACTGCGGTTGACCGACTGAGCAGAGAGAAAATCCCATTCAGAGAGAGAGGCTAAGGCTGGGAGAGGCAGGAGGCAGGGGTGGCTAGAGAAAGAGACAGAGAAGACACCTATGGGACAGGGTCAGACACCATCTTGGAAGAGCCAGTGACAAGCCAGGGAGGTGACAGGCTGGTGTAGTTTCTACCCCACAGTCCACAGGCAGAGTCACAGGCCTGTCTCCGTGTGGTCACAGGCTAGTTCCCTGCCTGCCCAGCCTGTCTGTGGAGAGTGGGCCTGGGCTGAGGCAGGCCAGGATTTTTCCAGTGGAGTGGCCAGTGACTGGGCTGAGGGTATGATCACTGTCCACCATCCCCATGGTTCTGGGTAACACATGATCTTGATTATTTTCCTTTGTGTTTAGAGTGGAACCTGCTTAGAGATGGCTAGTAATCCATGATGGCCCAGCCTGTGATGAACCCCTAAGGGAAGTTCTTCCACATGGGCTAGGGGTTACAACCAGGGGCTTGAGAACTCAGATATCAGTATGTGAAACAGGGCTTGCTCCCAACATGTCTAACACACACACACACACACACACACACACACACACACACACACCTGCCGAGTTACTCATTCTGTGCAGAGTTGGCTCACAAGGGCGCATGCAAATGGATGTTTGTTCCATGCAGAAAAACATGTTTCTCACTCTCTGAGGTTGCTTCCAGAAATAGCAGCAATGATTCCCCCCACCTGCACCTGCAAGTTCACCCCACCCTGCCCTGGCTGCTCAGCCTTGGGGGTGAGGGATCCCTCCCAGCATAGGCCACTGGGGCTGGGGGCTCCACGACCCCTAACAATGATGTTGAATTCAGTGTTTTCCAACTCATCACCACTGCTGGAATCTGACCCACCAAGAGGGCATGACTGGAGATGGACAAGGATGAGTGGTCCCAACACCCCAGGGATGTGGGAGAGACAAGGCTGTAGGTGTACTCCATGTCTTGGGTCTACCCAGAACCACGGGGATAGTGGACAGTGATCGTACCCTCAGCCCAATCACTGGCCACTCCATTGGAAAAGTCCTGGCCTGCCTCAGCCCAGACCCGCTCTCCAATCCCTCCACAGACAGGCTGGGCAGGCAGGGAGCTAGCCTGTGACCACACGGAGACAGGCCTGTGACTCTAGCTGTGGACTGTGGGTAGAAACTACACCAGCCTGTCACCTCCCTGGCTTGTCACTGGCTCTTCCAAGATGGTGTCTGACCCTGTCACACAGGCTCTCCTCTGTCTCCTTCTCTAACCAACCCTGCCTCCTGCCTCTCCCAGCCTTAGCCTCTCTCTCTCTCTCTCTCTCTCTCTCTCTCTCTCTCTCTCTCTCTCTCTCTCTCTCTCTCTCAGCATGATCCTTGCTCAGTCTGTCCATCAGTTACTATCTGTTTCTCCATCTCTATCAAATCACAAGGGCTCTCTCTACAAGCACCTTGTCTCTCAGAAAAGGAAGCTGATTTTACAGCCCCACATGCTGCAGTCCATAAGCTCCTGACCCTTCCTCTTCTGTCTGTGTCTCTCTCTGTCCTCTGTCACCCTTGTCTCTGTGCCCCCTTAATCTCTCTCTGTCTCCACACCTCTCCACCTCTGCCTACATCTCCGTCTTTTCCCCTGCCTGTCTCTGTCAAGCTTCTTCTTGGCTCTCCCTGCAGTCTTGCAGTTTCTCTCTTCATCTTTCTGTCTCTGTCTCACCTTTATTATCTCTCCCTGTCTTTCCTACCTTCCTGACTTTCTGTCTCTCTCCCTGAGTCCCTCAGCCTAAAACTGGTCAAAAAGGGAAACACCACTCTGTGATCAGGCTATAGCACTGTCTCCACAGCAGGCAGACAGAGAGGAGACCCTCTTTCTAGAAGGTTCCCTGTTAACAGGCAAAGAGGAATAAAAGGCATAGATCCCATTGCATAAGGTTTCATGAAATAACATACTAGGGAAAGAGACCTTGGTCTACACAGAACTCTGGCCAGTCCCTGAAGTGTCTGGGCTCTGTTGACCCCAGGCCATTCCAGTGTCTGAGGTCATGGTGGTCAAGCATCTCTGGCAGCCATCGGGACAGCAGCTATAGTCACCAACATTAAGCCCTGTGACTACTTAGCTCCTCAAAGAGGCTCGGTCTGTAAGCTTTGGTCTGAGGAGCAGCTGGAAAGGGGAGTGAGCTCAAGGAAGACCTCGCTGCCCCTGATAGATGGGGCACGAGCGTGCTTGGACATGTGGACACGAAAGGCACAAGAGTGTTGTATGCGACACTCGGAGAAAACCGCGTTCTGCCCTCTCTGCGCCTGGCATGGTTGACATGAGGAGAGTGGAGGACTAGGCAGAGCCTGTGTGAGTTGAGAGACAGAGCCACGCAGAGCAGCAAGCATGGCACGTAGACGTCAGAGGTCCTGGTCTTCCAGCAGTTCTCATGGTGAAGGTTCTGAGGACACTGGATGTGTGGCCCATGCTAGGACCATGGGCAGGGGCAGGAAGGGCTGGATCTAGGATGGACAAAGGGCTTGAGGACCTCTTTCAGCTTGGTCCAACGTGGAGGGACACTGCATAGCTTGCCCCACCTGCACTCTGAGCACACTGTGCACTAGACATGCTCTGCTACCCAGGGTCTCAGGCCCCAGTCCTGGGCCCCAGTCCCATAGCACGAGCAGTGTTATAATCCCTCGAGTGTGAGAGGCCATGTATCTGTGTCCATGAAGTACATGTCCAAATACCCTGACAAAGGAGCCTAAGCCATCTCCACTACCTCACTCCTGCGGGCCCCAAAGTCCTGATTTCTCTTCCTCTGCCTGGCTTCTGGGTTTCTTCCCCATGGGACAGCTGCTACACACACAGGCTCAGTCAGAGCACCACCTAGACTCCCACCATGCAATCCCAAAGGCTCCTTCATCCCTGTCCCTGCCTTACCCTGTCCTGTGGCCCTGCCCAGCCAGCTGCTCCTGGGCAAGGTAGGAAGAGTGAATATAGTCCCCTTCCCACAGACTCTAGCCCTCCAGACCTCTGGTTCTGTGACCTCCTGGTGTCCATCAGTATCTGAGGCCACAACACTCTGTATGTGTTTATCACCGCTATCTTAAGCCCTGGGATCCCAGTGTCCCAAGGAGGAGGCCCACTTGGACATGCCTTCTCTCTGCAGTCCCCAGCTCTAGAGTCTTATGTGACTCTGTGTGCTCCCTGATGTTCAGAGGCCTACCCTGCTATAGATGATTACAATGAATTAGGTAGAGGGTTGACTGTGTCCAAGAGCTTTAAGGATTGTGGGAAGCAGGCCTGGGATGTTCAGTAGCCTGGAACAGCCATTGCTATTCTCTGACAGAACTGGCTAGCACTTCTTAGCTCTGCCCACAGTCTTCTGCACTCTTCATACTTGGGCCTTCCCTGAAGCCTGAAACCCCAGACTGTACCAGGCAGGCTGTGCCAGGCAGACTGTACCAGAGGCTGTGCCAGGCAGGCGTGCAGGCAGCTGTACCAGGCAGCTGTACAGGCAGTGTAAAGCAGACTGACAGGCAGGCTGTGCCATAAACTGTACCAGGCAGGCTGTCACACTACAGCAGGCTGACCAGCAGACTGTAACAGGAAGAGGCCATGTACTCTGCTCTCAGACAACATCTTTTCCTGAGACATCACAACAATTACAGGGCAGCAAGAGGTGGGACTGTAACAGAGGCTCATGCTGTTCCCTGGTCCCATGGGAAGTGTCCAGGCTGAGCTACCTCAGTGTGCCACTCTGAGAACAAAGGCCTGGGAGAGGGAGTGGGTAGATGGGTTTGAGGTTTGGAACAGGCAGGCAGGTATGTGTGTCTGTGTGTCTGTGTTGTGTGTGTGTGTTGAGTCTGTGTGTGTGGTGTGGTTTGTGTGTGTGTGTGTGTTGTGTGCTGGTCTGATTGTTTGTGTGTGTTGTGTGTTGTTGTGTGTGTGTGTGTTGTGTGTGTGTGTGTTGTGTGTGTCTGGTGTTGTAGTCTGAGTGTCGTGGTCGTGTGTGCGTGTCGTGTGTGTGTGAGTCTGTTCTGTGTGTGTGTGTGAGCTTCTATGCTCCACATGCATGCATCCTTCAGGGCATCCTGGAACTGGGATTACAGTTGTGAGCTGCCATGTGGGTGCTGGGAACTGAATCTGGATTCCCTGGAAAAGTAGCCAGGGTTCTTAATACTTTTGGTGTCTCTGTCTCTATCAGTATCTCTGTTTCTCTCAGTCTCTCTGGAGTCTCCTTCTTTCTGTTCTGTATTGCATCTGTGTCTTCCTCACTTCCTACCAGTTACTCTCAGATCTTCCATGTTCCGTCTCTTCTCTGTGTCTCTATCAGTCTATGTGTCTCTATCTGTTGTCTGTGTCTCTCTGCCCACTCACTTCATCAGTGTCTCTCTCTAAGTGTCTCCTTGTCTCTTTCAATGGTCTGTGTTTCTGTCATTCTCAGTGTCTCTGTCTTTCTCTCTCAGAATCTCACTGTGCCCTCAGCCTCTTGGTCATCTGAGAAACTGTGTCCCCTCTTGCATTTGTGTCCCTTCCTGGGCTCATCCAATCTGTCTTCAATGAACCTCAGTGTCATCAGTTGAGACCAGAACTACTGAGTCCAGAGGACTGTCCTTCATTGTCTGTGACCAGCTGTGATCTGGGGAACACTGGGATGGCATGTGCAGTGAGGGACCTGCGTGTCTGTGGAGCCCTGCCTGTCAGCATGTGCTCTCCATTCTGCATCCCAGGGCCCTGCTGAGCTGACTATTCCAGATGCCCAGAAAAGGGCATCAAATCCTGTGGATCTGGGGTTACAGATGGTTCTCAGCTGTCACATGGGTACTAGGAATCAAAAGCCAGTCCCTGCAAGAACAAGTGTTCTTAACTCCTGAACCATCTCTGCAGCCCCACAGTTAGAAACATTAAGGCCAGATGCTTTGAAAGACATATTCCAAGTTCTAAAAGATCAAAATTCTCAACCCAGGTTATTATACCCAGAAAACTATTAAAATTCCAGGGGAAATAAAAGCTTTCCCAGCAAAAACAGATGAAAGGTATTTGTGACAGTAGGCAGCTCTACAGAGGACACTGGGGGTAATACCTCAGACTGAAGAGAAACACCCATACACATGAGGGGACATGGGCTAAATCAAGCGTGAGGAGGTGTGGGGATGGAAATGCTGGGTTGGGGAGGCTTAGCAAAGCGAAGGGTTCCTGCATTCAAATCTACAACCTCTACACAAGAAAAAATAATTTGAGGGGATAGCAAAACACAGGCAGCTTGCAGAATGGAGGGAGGGAGTTTTAGCATTAAAGATTTAAGTGTGCATAAAGGGATTGAGAGGTCTGGGAAGAGGAGACGGGAAATGTTCAGTTGGCAAAAACTAAGGATGCAAGAAGAAGTCTATGGAAAGTCACTACGTGGAGAGCTAACAAACATAAAAGGTTTGAACTCAGTATACGCATGGGTAAACAATATTGTTCTCAGAAGAAACGGGTTAGGTTGGTCCTGGTAGCACATGCTTTAATCCCAGCACGTGGGAAACAAGACAGGAAGGTCTCTTTGAGTTGAATCGAGTCTGCTTCTTCTACATAGGGAGTTCCAGGACACTCAGGACTACATAGTGAGACCCTGTCTCAAAACAAAACATAAGTTATTAAATGAAGCCTTGCACCTTGGTGAGGGAGACTCTAGAGAGCTGAACACAAAGCCAGGCTGCTTATTGCCTTTGTTCCTGGCCATCCACCATGACTAGCTGGTAAGATCTTATTGATGAAGATCAACTTATTTTGGATGCAGAGCAGAGAAGATTCCATCTTTCTTGTCTAGGAACTCTGTCCTGCTGACGGCTTTCCTAGCAGGGAGGCTGCGATGCCAGCTGCTGTAGGGAGGCCGAGCTCAGGGTTCTCATCCAGAGCCTGGTATGTGCTGAGCTAGGGTGGACTTCAGTCCCTGTCTCAGCCTTCCCCCCAGGGAGAACACTACAGAGATTGTCCCCACCTGCACTCTGAGCACTCTACATCCTGGTCACCTCTGCCACCCAGTGTCCCAGGCCCCAGTCCTGGGCCCCCACACCACAATGTCAGCCTTTCAGATCGATCTTCCAGTGTGGAGGCCCAGGTATGCAGTGCTGAAAGCCTACACCCTCATGTGGGACGCTGCCTGAGGTCGGTGAGAGCCAGGCCTGGTCCTTAGATCTGTGTCCATGAAGTACATGTCCAAATACCCTGAAAAATGGGCTATAGCCGCCTCCACTTCCTCAGATTCTGTTGTCCCCTCAGCCCTGATTACTCTTTTTCCCTGCCTGGTCTCTGGTGTCTTCTCCATGAGGCAGCTCTCACACACACAGGCTTAGTCAGAACACAGCCTAGTTCCCACCATGTGGTCCCAAAGGCTCTTTCATGCCCCTGTCTCCCTGCCTTACCCTGTCCTGTGGCCCTGCCCAGCCTGCTGCTCCAGGGCAAGGGTAAGGAGAGTGAATATGGCCCCCTTCCCACAGATTCTAGCCCTCCAGGCCACTAGCTCTGTGACCTCCTGGTGTCCATCAGTATCCTGGAGACATCACTCAGCATGTGTGGCTCACTGGCTATCCTGAGGCCTGGGATCCCAGTGTCCCAAGGAGGAGGCCCTCTTGGACATGCCTTCTCTCTGCAATCCCCAGCTCTAGAGTCTTCTGTGGCTCTGTGTGCTCCCTGATGTCCAGAGACCTGCCCTGCTGTAGGTGATTACAATGTATTGGTAGAGTTGGTTGTGCCACACAGTTAATCTGAGGACAGCCTGCGATGTGTGCCACTGTCATTATCTGAAGACTGGCTACACTCTCCCCAAGGTCCTGTCACGGTCTCTCTGCACTCCATCTGGGCCTTCCTGAGCCTGAACCCCAGACTGTCCAGAGGCTGCCCTGAGGCTGTACGGTAGACTTACCAGAGGCTGTACCAGCGGCTGTACCAGAAAGACTGTTCAGGCAGGCTGGACAGCAGGCTGTACTGAAAGACTGTACAGCAGCTGTACAGAACTGTCCCAGCAGCTGTTCCGAAGACTGTAACAGCAGCTCTCACCTCTGTCAGGTCTTACGCAGGCTTTCCGAACTGGTACCAGGCGGCTGACAGCAGCTGTAACCAGCAGGCTGTACAGGCAGGCTGTACAGGCAGGCTGTACCAGTAGACTGTACCAGGCAGGCTGTACCAGCAGCTGTCCGAAGACTACAGCAGCTGTACCAGGAGACTGTACCAGGCAGGCTGTACCAGGCAGGCTGTACCAGGCAGACTGTACCAGGACAGCTAGTACCAGGCAGGCTGTGTCAGGCAGGCTGTACCAGGCAGACTGTAACAGGAAGAGGCCATGTACCCTGCTCTCAGACAACATCTTTTCCTGAGGCATCACAACAATTACAGGGCCAGCAAGAGGTGGGGACTGTGAGACCAGAGGCTCATGCTGTTCCCTGGTCCCATGGGAAGTGTCCAGGCTGAGCTACCTCAGTGTGTCACTCTGGGAACAATGGCCGGCCTGCGGAGAGGGAGTGGGTAGATGGATTTGAGGTTTGGACAGGCGGGGGTGCTGTGTCTATGTCTGCGTGGATATGGGTGTGAGCACTGTGGGTATGTGTCTGAAGCGTGTTCACCCATGGCTCTGTGAGTGCATGGCTTACATCTGAGTGTGTATGTGCCCAGCCTTCATTTGAGTGCTGGGTCGGCCCCATTGCCTTCTTCCCTCTCTGTCTCTTCTTGTCTCTCCCTTCCTTATGTATATCTCTCTTGTCTGCATCTGTCTCTGTGTCTCTCTTTTCCTGTGGTCTCTTCTCATCCCCCTGTCTCCATCTCTGTCTGTTGGTCTCTGTCTCTGTGTCCCTGGTTCCCATTTCTGCCCCTCTGCCTTATCTTTCTGTCTTTCTCTCTGTGTGTCTGTCTCATCTCTCCCAGTGGCCATATCTGTGTCCCTTTGCCCACACAGAGGTATCTTCTCAGAATCTTGAAGTGCCCTGGTCCCTGTCTCTCATTCCTTGTCTCATTGTTTCTCATCAGTGTCTCTGTGCCTCTGTCTGTGTCTCCTTGTCTCTCAGTATCTCTGTCTCTCTTAGGCTGTCTTCCTCTGGGTCTCTGTCCTTCTGCATGTCCAATGTCTCTGTGTCTCCCTCACCTCATCTCTGTCTCTTTCAATATTTCCATGTCCCCTTTATTCTTTGTGTCTCTGTCTCTTTGTTTTGTCTTCTTTCTCTTTCTCTCTGTCTCTCAGAATCTCTGTGTCCCTCATGTTATTTCTCAAAATGTCTGCTTATCTCTTTTAGTGACACTGTTTCTGTTTTCTTCCTCTCTGTCTCTCTCTCTCTCTCTCTCTCTCTCTCTTCTCTCTTTCTCTCTCTCTCTTTCTCATAAATCTGTGACACCTCTTCTATGTGTGTCTCTTTCTGGGCCTGGCTCAATCTTCCTTCTTGGACCTCAGTTTCATTGGTTGTGAGACCATTCCCTGCTATGAGTTCAAGGCCTGTCCTCCATAGTCTAGAAGCATCTGTGATCTGAGGGATATTAGAGCAAGACTTGTACGGTGAGAGACCTGACTGTCTGTGGAGCCCTGTCTGGCAGGAATAAACTGACCATTCAGCATCACAAGGCCTTGATGAGCCGACTCTTCTAGTCCTCTGCCAGAATAGCTGTGTAGCCTTGAGTGATGCTGGCTGACCTCAGGCTGGTCTGGGTTGTCCCTGGCTGACACTGCTTGACACTGGATGACCCTGGGAAGACACACTTAATCTTAATTGGACTTGTTCTCATTGGGACAGAAAATGGCCTCACTAAGTCATGACTGTGGATGGCTGTGGATGACCTTGGGTGATGGGGGTTGGGGCCTCCTCAGTCCCTGGCAGGGCTCCCCTGGCTCCCACCCCTCATCCAGGCCCCAGGTCCACCTAGCCTGGTCGGTATGGTGTGATTCTCAGAACAGTAGCTCTGGTTTGGGCACCTGGGCTGAGATAGGCTCAGGATGACTCAACTGCTCTCAGCTCAGAGCTATTTTGAGTGTTTCAGCAGGTGACAGACAACAGAGACTTCAGAAGAAAGAAAAACAAGTTGCTATGTGACCACCCCTGCCCCACCCCCACACCTGTCCTGCAAACTTCCTCCATAGTGTTGACCCCAGATATGGAGATTCCAGGACAGCAGGTGATAGACAAAGAAGGCTCCAGAAGGGAGAAAATAATATCTACAAACATGATCATCTCTGCCCTGCCCCACATCTACCCTGAAAACCTTCCCCACAATGTTGTGACCCCACATCTGTAGATCCCATGACCAGAGGCTCCAGCTCACAGGGCCTGGGCCTGCTTTGTTTCCATTCAGTGCCTGTGAGCCCGGGAGGCAGATGAGCAAAGGGGTCACTGTCTCAGTGTATGAACTGTGTTGTGGAGATTCTGGAATTTTCTGCAGAAATCCTCTGTAGGGATCTTCCTAATGAGAATGGGGCATGGAATAGCAAAGGGACTTCTTGTAAAATACCACTGATTCCTTGGGCCTCGACAATGGATGTGAGGTGAGGACCAAGGTCCAGGACCAATGTTGACAAGCAGAGTTCAGGCTTAGAAGTCAGTGTTGAGGACCAGGGCCCAATGACTAGGTCAGGGCCCATTGATCAGTACAAGACCAGTTGTTAGAACAGAGTTCTGTGATCCTGACCAAGTCCCAAAGCAAGTAGTCACGATCAGTACCCAGTTACCAGTACCAAAATCCAAGTTTCACAACCAAAGCCTAGTTACCAGTCCAAAGCCATTCACTGGAATCTGCATCTGTTGATCAGAACCCAAGCATACTACTCTAAACCAGGGCTCTGTTTGAGGACCAGGGATAAGTGAGGAGCCCAGGATTCAGAGTCCAAGACCTGGATCAGTAATTAAGACCAGGACCAGAGATTAGGGTCAGGGCTCAGTCAAAGGATCAGGACTCAGTCATGAGGACAAGGGCTCAGGGTCCATTGTCCATGCCCAAAATACAACCAGGACCCCAGTGGTCAGAACCAGGGCCTGATGATCAGAAATCAAACACAGTGATCAGACCCAGCATTCAGTGACAAGGATGAAGGTTTAGTAATAAAGACTAAGGCTCAGTGACAAAGACCAGGCCTCAGTCATCACAACTAGGTCCAGGGATCAGGATCAGGGCTCAGTCATTAGGACCAGGGTTCAGTGATAAGAACAAAGGGTCTCTGCAGGCTAGGTACATCCTCTCCCACTGAGACTGGATAAGGCAGCCCGGCCACAGGAATGGATTTCCCAGACAGCCGACAGCTTTAGGAACAGCCCTCTGTGATGTGCCAGGTGTGGGGATACCCAGAGGGGCCTCCACACTCTCAGAGCAGAGGGGAGAGAGGAATATGTGGAAGGGACTGAGTGGGGGGGGGGGACCAGGAAATAGGAGGCAGTGATTGGATATAAAGTGAATAAATAAATAATAAATGGAAAAACATTTCATATGTGTATGGAATTTTCAAGAATAAATAAAATATTAAAAATGAAAAAAAACAAGGGTCCTGGTCAGAATGTAAAGTGAAGAGAGAGAAGGAAGAAGAAGAAGAGAGGAGAGGAGGAGGAGAGGAGGAGGAAGAGGAGGAGGAGGAAGAGGAGGAGGAGGAGGAGGAGGAGAAAGGAAGGAATGAAAGGAAGAAAAGAAAGAAATGAGAAAGAAAAAAAGAACAAAGGTCAGTATTCGGACAAAGTTTTCCCGTGGGAGGATCAGGGTCAGTGTTTGAACCCAGACACACTCCCCCAGGCCATAGTTCAGTGAGAAAGCCAGGGATTACTATCAGAACCGGGCCAGTAACTAACTACAACCAGGGCCCAATGACCCCACCAAAAACCAGTGCTAGGACAGAATAGAATGAACTAGCCAGGAGTGATGACAAATGCCTTTAATCCAGAACTCGGGAGTCAGGGGCGGGGAATCTCTAAGTTCAAGGCCAGCCGGGGTCTACACAGTATTTCCCAAAGACAGCCAGGATCCCACAGGGGAAACCCTGTCTGGAAAACAAAAAAAACAAAAAAAACTAGAACCCCAGGGACTCAGGATCAGTGGCAGTTCTTGGTGGCTAAGCCCGGGTCAAGAGGTTGTCAGCAGAACTAAGGGTTTGGTATCAGGACATGGTGATTAAGGCCCTGTTCCAGGGATCAGAACAGTCAAAGGGCCAAGGCCAATGACTGAGAAATAAAAACAATGTCTCTCCTTAAGGACTAGCCAGGCCCACGGGGCCTAGTGTGTCAGATCAGGCAAGTGGGGTACTGTGTGGGGGTGTGACTAACATCTCGTTCTGGTGACCCCCCCCCATCTTCCTGCCTCCATCCACTCACACATCCTGCTCATGTCTTTCTTTTTCTTACGCCTTGCCCCTGGTTATTCCCCAATTCTTTTCCCTGTCTCGGTTTTTTCTGTCCCTCATTCCCCATCTACTCTCTTGGGAGCTATCTCTTTTCTATTCTGCCCCTCTCTTCACATCTGTCTCCCCCATGTCGTCTCTCTGATAGCTTGCCCCATCTCCCCCTTTTCTCTTGCTTTGTGCTCCCTGGTCTCTTTTTAAGGGGGTGGTAAGTAGAGGATTAGGGACAGTGAGGGGTTTTCTTTGTTGTTGGTGTTTGGGGGGGGGGGTAAAGGGTTTTGGGGTTTTTTTTGGGGTTTTGGGGGGGGGGTTTTGGGGAGTTTTTGTGTGTTTTAAAATTGGTGGTTGGGTGTTGGGTTTGGGGGGCGTTGTTATTGTGTTGTTTTTTTGGGTTTTGTGTTGGGGTTTTTGGGGGGGGTGTGTGTATTTGTGTGGTTTTGTGTTTAGGGGTGTGTTGTGGGTTTTTGGGTTTGGGGGGGGTGTTGGGTTGTATTTGTGTTTGGGGGTGGTGTGTGTGTGTTTTTTTGTTATTTGGGTGTGGGGGTGTGTGTGTAATTTTTTTTTTGTGGGGTGGGAGGGTGTGTGTGTGTGGGTGGTTTTGGGTTTGGGTTTGGGGTTGGTTGATTGGAGTTTTTGTTTTTAGGGGTTTTTGATGTTTTTTCTTTTGTTTTGGGGGTCCTTTTTTTGGGGGTTCTTGGGCGGGGGTTGGGGCAAAAAAAAATGGGCCCAAGGGCCTTTCACCTTTCTTCGCCCCGTCCCCCCCAGCCCCCTGATTCTCCACCTTGTTTTTGTTTCGACCCTTCCCCTAACCCCCCCCACCCCAATTTCGAGGTTAGGGAAACCCATAGCTTTTATTTTCCAAAACCCCCAAGGCCCACTTTTTTGGGACCCAAAAAACCCCCACTTTCTCAAAACCATTTTACCAACCAGCACACAAAACACCCAAAAAACAGAAGACAAAATCCCCCTAACAACCTGGCAAACCCAAACCTAAAAAAGAACGGACAACACAAAAAATTAGAAACAAAAAAAATTTTCAGTTTTTGCCCCCAAAAACCACCACATTTTTCAAAATCCCAAAACATTTTCAACAGGTGAACATACCCCAAAAAACCCGGCACCTTTGCCCAATAATTTTTAAACCGGTTTCCCCCAACAGCCCTTGGCCAAGATCCCTGGTATTGGGAAAAAAAAGAAACCCCTTTTACCCCCAAATGCATCCTTCCCCTTTGGCCCGCTTACCCCACAACCCACCCCCATCCCCGTCCCCACCATTCCTCCGGTGCCTTTGTTTTTGGAGTGGGGGCAAGGGATGGGGGTTTTTACTTTGGGGGGGGGGAAAGGGGGCTTTTGGGAGTTCAAACCCATGGTTTCGTTAAAAGTGAATTTTTATTTTTAAAATCACTTCGTGTGTAAATTTTTATTTTGCATTTTTTAAAAAAATTTATTTAATTTTGGGGGGGGGTTTTTCCTGTTTTTGTGTGTTTTTTGGGGGGTTGTATTTTTTGGGGGGGGGGGATGAAATTTTATTTTTGGGGGGGGTTTTTTTCCCAAAACCACATCCCAAAATGTAAACCCTTCCCCCCTGCACCCCAAAACCCACAACACCAAAAACATATTTTTCAAAATAAAATTTGTACTTGGGGTGAGAATGTGAGAACTTTCTGGGAGCCCCTTCACAAACCCATGCAGTACTATACACGTCTGCAAAGCTACGCACACCCTCACACTAGTACCCTGTGCACAACCATGCACTCTCTGTGTGTCTGTGTGTGTATTTGTGCAAGTGTGTGTCTAAGGGGATGACTGTGTATGTGTGAGTGCATGTGTCTGTGGGGGTGGCAGTGTGTATGTATGTGTGTGTCTGTGTGTGTGAGTGTGTGTATCTGTGTGAGTGGGGGTGGCAGTGTATATGTGTGTATTGTGTGTGTGTGTGTGTTTCACCATGAACTCAGCTAGTCAGATTGATATGTGAAACTCATATCCACCTCTGCACACAATACACATACACATGCACACACACATATACACATATTCACACACATATACACATGTGTACACATGCACATGCACACATGTACACACATGTGTGTGCACACATACACACATGCACACATATGTACACTCATGGACATACACACATGAACATACACACATGCACACGCATGCACATACACACATGTACACACATACGCATGCACACACATGTATACATATGCACATGCACACACATATATACATGCACATACATGTACACTCATGCACATATGCACATGAATATACACACATGCACACACATGCTCATACATACATGTACACATGTACATACATATGTACACACACATAGACACACATAGAGAAGGTATTGGTGGGGAAGGCATTAGGCCATGGCCATAGCACAGGGCACAAGGATGGTGGTACACAATGAAAGTCAGCCTGGGTCAGCATAACAAGAACACTTGGACAAAGTGAGGGTAGTGTGTGTGTGTGTGTGTGTGTGTGTGTGTGTGTGTGTGTTGTGTGTGTGTGTTGTATGTGTGGTGTGTGTGTTTACATTGAAGTCTTCTTTGGCTGGGATCTGCCACCTAGGATTGACCCTAATATGAGCAACACAGCAAGCCTGGGCCTCACTCAAGCTGAGAACCAGGGTTGCCAGGACCTTCCACCAACGGGGTGCATGCAGCCTGTGTTCCACTACTGACCAGCACAGAGGCCATGAGCTGAGCCAGCCAGACAAGAAGACCCTTACTCTTCCCACCCCACCCCCACCAGTTTACTCTTAGCAAGACCCTGCACTGTGGGCCACAGCTCTGCCCCCACACCCCACATGCAACACAAACACTATTTGCAAGTATTTCTAAAAATGCTGAGAACAGGAACCACACAGCAGGTGGGGACTAGAGTGGAAAGCCCATTCACCCATGGGACTGAAACTCAGGGAACCAGAACCGTGGGGACATTTGCATGATGCTGGGGGAGGTCGGCCCTGGATCAGTGAGCCCAGAGAGTTCCTGGTTAGTCACTCCCTTTGTGTCAATGTCCCCAACCCCCAAAAAATGGCCAGGCCTAGGCTATGGATGAGTTACAATGACCAGGCCCTAAGGACAAGTCTCCAAGGACTTCCTGGTGGGTTCATGCAGCAGACCTGCCCAGATGGATTGCAGAGCCAGAGGGAGCCATGGCCAGGAAGGCCAGTCACTTTAGGGGTGTGCTGTCTCTGCATCCAATGTCCTCTCGGCTCCTCATAGTCCATATGCCACCTCACAATCCCTGTGGTCGCTCTGGGGCCCAGACCTGGCCAACCTGGATACTTGTGGAATACATCCAAGAAGCAGTCCCCAGCCTCAGGATCCACAACTCCTTTCCCTACAGACACAAGTGATCTCAGCTCACATGTCTGGGGGCCACCAATCCCCCCTAAGACCCTACTCTGCTCATAGGGGTTACATCAGACCCTCCTCCCACCAATCAAGACAACACACAGGCAAGGTGTTGTGGATGAGAGGCACGCCATGGCTACCTGTGTCTGAGATACACCCTGTGGGTATCCTGGCCTGGATCTGGTGACCAACCCAGCCTGTGTCCCTAGAGGAGTACTTAATCCCTACACTCACCTACCCACCTAAGTCCAAGCTTGGTATGATGCAGGGCTCTTGTGCAGACCTATAAGTCAGCCATGTGACAGGGTCAAAGATGACCCTTCCAACACATAAAGTCTTCTACCAACACAGTAAGGTAGACACACAAATGTACCTGGATGCAGAGACACACAGGCATGCAGAGAAGACATGTAGACACAAACACACACATAGACACACATACAGATATATGCAGACAAATGTACACAGCACCTTACAAATGCACAGACAACACAGAGAGACAAACATGCACAGACAGACACACGCAGAGCACACGATCGTGGTTACACAGACAAATTTACACAGAGGCTCACAGATGCACAGCTATGTGAGACACACACAAACAGGCACACATGGAGGCACATAAAGATATACAAGCAGACACATACAGACTTAAAGAGATACATACATGTTGACCCACAAGACATGGAGAGATATAAAAAACACACAACAGGGACACAGAGACATACAGACACACAGACCCACAAATATAAAGAGACACAGAAACACCCAGAAGCAAACACATACTCAGGCATTCCACTCCCAAAGGACACACACATGGATAGACACAACACATCACGCAAATGTAATAGATACAGAAGTGCAGGCATACATGTCCCCCAGTACACGCTGGTATTCACACTCAGGTGTGCTCACAGACCCCACAGACTCACACATGCAAGTTTACGCTGGCACCCACACTGTGAGGCACATGCTTAGCCACAGCCAGCTGATACTGCACACCCCACACACTCGTTCCAGAGACTCCCACAGAACTGGAAGCACACACAGGCTCACACGGGCGCTCAGACTATGCTCATGGGACATCACAGACACCTGTGGGATGCAGCTTTTGTGTGAGGACTCACAGGCCTGGCCTTGAACACTCCCAGGAGCGGGGGCTTCCTTCTTAAAACACAAGGACCCCACTCTTTACAGAGAAGCATCCAGACAGAGGCACTACCACGCCCAGAGCACATTAGACACACACAGCCCTGGCACCTGAACCCATGCCAGTCACACAGAACACAGACATGGGCCCATGTGCTAGAGAGCTATAAGCAATGGTAGCCAAGGGGCTCACATCATACCTATTCACACATCACACACACACACACACACACACACACACACACACACACTGACAAATGCTCACACCCTGTGAACAGACCTGCAGTGCTGGTTGAACCCTCTCTCTGCTCAATCTAGTGGGTACCCATAGTTCTGAGCCTGAACACTCTTACCCTCATAGCCCCTTACCTCTCCCTGTATCTTGCTCAGCTACTGTCCCTTCCCACTCCTAGTGTGACACCCTGGCCTGTCCCATGAGTCACCGCACACATGCTCTTGGGATAAGGTCCTGGAAAGCTCTGCTCTGTATCAATTGCAGTTCATGCCACTGCCTGCCCTGGTAACCCTCTCCTACATACAGGACTGCAAGGGTCAATGATACAAATCCATCCCCTGACCCCAGTTTGGACCAGGTCAGCTACTAGGAAGGACAATCTCTAACCTCAGCTTGGCCCAGGGCAGCCATGATGACAGGACAACCCTTGACCCCAGCCCAAGACAGTTGTTGCAGGGAGCAGCCCCTTAACCCAGGACAGCAGTCGGAGGTAGGCAGCACTTGACCCCTGCCCAAGCTAGATGATGGGAGACGGTAGACCCAGCCCTTGACAGCTACTATAGCAAGGTAAGCCCTGGCCTCAGATTAGCCCGAGACTGCTGCTTGGGCAACCCCTGACTCCAGCTCCAGAAATCTGCTAGGGGAGTATCCTCTGGCTGTGGGGGCTGAACAAACCCTCTGGATCCCACTCCTAGGGCCCACTGGTCCCAGACTCTCACAAGTCAGCAGCATCTTGAGGTTGGGAAGTAAGGGCCAGCTGTGCTTCAAAGAATGCAAGAACCAATTTCCACATGGCCACAAGCGCAGGCTTCCACAGAGCCTTGCCAGCATGCATATCTCTCCCGTGAACCTAGCCAGGAAAAAAGGAAGGGGCTGGGGCAACCAGCCATCCCTGGGGCACCTGAACTCACTGGGGCACCCATATGCCAGGAGTCCATAAACTGAGCTTTAGACCCCAGAACTTCACTCTGACTGGTGTACCCTCACCCAGCAACCTCCACGTGTGATTTGGGACTATTGTACTTAGGCCTTGTGTTTTTCTCTGTTAAAAAAAAAGTAAATTTCTAATCACATTTTTATACACAGAATGTGGTGAACTCATGCGCTCTGAGGAACGCTTGCTAAAGCAAAAGTAGGACTGAGGCCACCCAGCTCAGTGCTAGAGCATGCTTGCTCCTGGGCTAGTGCATGGCTGCTCACAGGAAGCCCTGGGTTTCCTGTGCGTGCAGACACTCACACACACACACCACACACATACACACACAGACACACACACACCACACACAGACACACAGACACACACACACCATACATAGACACACACACACAGAGACACACAAACACACACACACCACACACACAGACACACACACATATACACACACACACAGAGACCCACACACATACATACACAGACACACAGACACACACATACACACACCACACACACACACACACACACACAGTTTAAAACCTATCAGAGGGGCTGGAGAGATAACTCAAGGGTTAAGAGCACTGAATACTTTTGCAGAGAATCCAGATTCAATTCCCAGCACCCACATGGCAGCTCACAACTGTAATTCCAGTTCCAGGATGCCCTGAAGGATCCTTCATGCATGTGGAGCATAGACACTCACACACTCACACACACACATACACAGACTCAGACACTCAGACACACACACAGACACACACAGACAAACACACACATACACACACATACACAGACTCAGACACTCAGACACACACACACACACACATACACAGACTCAGACACTCAGACACACACACACATACACAGACTCAGACACTCAGACACACACATAGACACACACACAAACACACACAGACAAACACACACATACACACACAGACACACAGACACACAGACACACACACGAGAATATAAGATAGATAAACTACATTTTTAAAACAAAAGCCCTAAAAGAGGGGGGAGTTGACAGAAGCAAAGGCTGTTAGACTCTAGCACACACTGGAGCAGGGGAAAGGGCTGAGTGTCCCAGAGTCCAGCAAACAGCCCTTCCCCCACCATCCTGCCCTGAAAGCAGATCACTGGGGTGCTAAGAGGCTCCCTCTAGAGGACTGGATGGAAGTTGAAGTGTACAGGCAATGGAAGAAGAGGCTGCATGGGGGTGGGCGCTGGGTAATGAACTAGGAGATCAGGGGTGTTGAACATATCGGTGAATTCGCACTGGGCACGCCAGGAGCAGCCCCTAACGTCTACCCTCTGCAGCTTAACTGACTCAGCCTTGCTGTCTGGCCGATGAAAACCCTCTGACTCTGTGCCGCTCCTGGCCCCCCCATGTCCATGTTTGACACCAGCTGTCCTGAGCCCTCAAAGCTCCTCAGGAAGCACAGAATCACGGTCCCAGGAGGCTAGAATACAGGGATTTCTATCGAGGGCCTTAGGCTCCATGTGGTTCCATGGCGATCAGACTTGGGTAAGGCTCTCCAACCCTAGGCAGGCTCTTGCCACCCACCCTGACCCCCATTACAGAAGCTGGAATGACCCATCTGATTGGACGCGTGACAGCAATCCTTTGGTCCCATCTTTCTTGCTACACACTCATTCCAGAGAAAGGGTGAAGGGTTGAAGCCCCACATTCCCAGAGTTGCTTCAGGAGAGAGTCCCAGGCTCTGCCCACTTCCCCAAGCTGGCAGTGTCAGAGCCACTTTGGTCTTAGCCTTGCCTTGGGTATCTCACTTCCCTGCAGCTGCATGAGACCCTTTCTACAGAAGCGTCATAGGTCCTGGGCTAAGGACACCAAGTCCATGGAGGAAAGCTCCACAGAGCAGGGTCTGGAGATATAGACACAGCTGCTGGCTTGCCTGTGGCCTGTTTTATAAGCTGATGTTTCCAACTAGGGCAGCATAAGACATAGTCCATAAGTGGACCTGTGGAAATGACATCGTTGGGAATGGCTGAGAACGGTCAGAGCGTGGCCTTTGGGTTGTCAGAATCTCAGGACTGTAGACATGTATGCCTCTCAAGAAGAACAAACAGAAACAAACCCAGATCAGACAGGCGGCCTAGTGCGTGCACCTTGCTGATCTCCAAGAACAGATAAGGATCACAGAGCATGACACTGAAGGCTCCCACAGACCTGAGCGCCTCACCTCTGTGTTCTTATCTCACTAAGAGCCTGATCCTCCCAGCCAGACTGTTCACTGAATGCCCATGTAGCCACCAAACCAGACTTCCCTCCCAGGGCGGCAACTGAGGCAGCTCCATTTCCCGACACCCTCAGCCCCCACAGAGCTGCCCAAACCGGGCGAGTAGCTGAGGGGCTCCCCATGCCTTATCTCAACACCTCACTTGGTGTTCCTGGTCCATCTACTCATAAAGTCCAAGTACTACTCTCAGTGGGTGCTAGCTACAGGCGTTAAGTTCAGCCCTGCTCAGAACCAAGGTACAGACTTTGCCCAGGGCCCAGCTCAGCTAGAGAACCATCCAGACTGATTCTGTTTTCAAGCAAAAGCGGAGCCTATCCTGGCCTCCACAGTGATCACTGTAGTCAGATTACATTCCCCCGTCTGGCTCAGCAGCTCAGAGCTGGCACTAAGCGGGCATCCCCACAAGCCAACTCTGCTGCCCCCGTGTGATCATCTCTGGCATTGCACACAGCACGCAGACCTCCCTAGGGATGATGGGGGAAGGAGGGTCCGTCAGGGTGTGAAAGACTGCCTGCCCCATCTAACTACGGACTAAAGGGATGTATTCCTATCTAGTAATTGTAGACGGAAGCACACACCCCACATACTTAGGGTGGGTAGGGACACGTACTTTATTATAAGTCTGTACTGGGGAGTACAGACTCACACTCCCGGTTCAGCACACCTCCAGGCTCTTGGTCCCTGTGTATTTGCCCCAGGATCTTCTATGCTACTGGCTTCCTGGGGCCTGTGGGACCTCCACCCCTACCCGTGCCAATCAAGACTGGCACACAAGGATGTGATCAGGCCTAGCCCTGGGCACAGATGAACCAGTGATGCCTCAACTCCAGGTGTACCTGGTGGGTCTCCAGAGTGGCACAGCGCAGGGCTCGTGTGCCCCCTGGTGACCATATGTGTCATTGCATGCTACAGAAGGCCAGATTCAAATACTCGGCTCTACCCAACCAGGTGTACTCTTGGTACAGGTAATATAAAACAGACCCAGAGTGAGTGCACATGCAAATGTCCATGTGTGTGTTCGCATGTTTACACACCTGTGTCCCAGGAGTCATGAGGCCCCAGCTAACTGTTCAGATATCACCCATGATGTAGATGGGAGAGCCAAAGGTTTTGTGGTTTTACAGTGTCCTGCCAATTAGGCCTCCCGTTTGGCTGATCTGTAATCAGTTTGGAAGTACGTCACCACTGCATCTGGAGATGGTGCCCTCGGGAGCAAATCTCTGCTGCCACCATGTGGCCGTTGGTGGTATTATCTTTGCAGCCTACAGGAAGCTCCTGTTACGCAGGCGTCGAGTTAGCGACTTTCTAAGGCAGTGATTCTCAACCTGCGGGTCGAGACCTCCTCCAAAGGGTCCAATATCTTTTCCACAAGAGTTGA
Organism: Mastomys natalensis; assembly: GCA_021653895.1. Classification (NCBI taxonomy): domain Eukaryota; kingdom Metazoa; phylum Chordata; class Mammalia; order Rodentia; family Muridae; genus Mastomys; species Mastomys natalensis. The sequence continues at coordinate 1,954,408 of JAJTUV010000047.1, read as the reverse complement.
ATGTCAGATATTCTGCATATCAGATACTTGCATTACGATTTGAAACAGTAGCAAGATTACAGCTGTGAGGCAGCAACAAAAGAGTGTTACGGTTGGGGTCCCAACAACATAAAGAGCTGTATTAAAAGGTCGCAGCGTTGGGAAGGCTGAGAACCACTGAGCTAAGGTGAACAGGAGTACATGCCTGGGTTTTGACGATCAAGGTGAGAGTTCAGGTTTGTACGGCAGCTGAGGAGGGACAATCCAAGAAGGCTCACGGTTACCCCAAGACTCTTGTACCATGCCTTGTACACAATGTATCAACAACAGGAAAATAAAATAAGAAATAAAATAAATAAATAAGCCCCAATCTGGGCTCCTGGGCAGTCTAGATTGCCACATTCCACACAGATGCATGGACATGCCAGGAAACAAAGATAATGTATAACTGAGGTGGGGGGGATTAGGCGGCACCCAGGGCCACCAGCTCCAGCCGCCCACCCCACCCCCCACTGTCCCTAATACCTGTTGGGTTCCTAGGGCCTAACGATACTTGGTATTCTGGTGTCTGGCACTGAGGAAGCATAGTTAGGCCAGTCGTGAGACTGGTCAGGGCTGTCAGAGGTCAGGTCACACTAGCTGGTTGCCTAAGCATCTGCTAGACACCTGTGGCGTCTCCACAGTGACCACAGTGTAGTGCTCAGGTGCCCCCTGGTGGACAGATGCACCATTGCATGCTCTGCCAAGCCAAGTTCAAAATTAGGCACCACCCACCATTTGATGTGTGGCTGGAATAATCAGCGAGACTCCACTGCAGAAAACTTTGTGTGTGTGTGTGTGTGTGTGTGTGTGTGTGTGTGTGTGTGTGTGTGTGTGTGTGTGTGTGTTTGTCAGTTGAAGAGAGCTTCTGGACTAGCGGTCGTGGTTTGTGTCCTTTTCTCGGTGCTGAGATCCCATCTGACTTGCCTAAGCACCTGCTATACTCCTGTGGCAGCGCCACAATGACCACAGTGTAGAGCTCAGGTGCCCCCTGGTGGACAGATGAACCACTGCATGCTGTGCCAAACCAAGTTCAAAATTGGCACCTACCGAAGCCTTCTATGATAGAAGCTTCTTAAAATATATACCTATGTGAAAAAAAAAATCCAAATGGAGTCATCAAATAACAGAAGACACAAAGGCCCAACTAGACATCTCTGACCATCAAGTGAAACCTACAGGACCCGGAATGGTTTACGTGTAATCGAGTTATTGGCCAAAACAACTCGGGGCATTCCCAAGGCTATTGGCTGGTCTCCACGAACTATCATCAGGCCCTGTTGCCGTCATCAGAAAAGCTTCCTCCTGCGGGAGACGGGAACTCATGCAGAAACCCTCAACTAGACAAAGTAATGAGAGTGAGACCCTGGAACACTCTGTCTTAAGTCTTCATGGAACCGCTCCCCTCGGGTCTCAGGGAACGATGCCCAAGAGGAGGCAGAAAGATTATTAAGAACCAGTGGGGTGGAAGACACAAGGAAACAAGGCCTTCTGCACACAACCAGAAAGAAGCACACATGAACTCACAGACACTGTGGTAGCACACACAGGGCCTGCACACGTCCAAGCCAGATGGGCTCTCGGCACCGAGAAGAGAAGTGGACACAAACCCCCAGCCCTAATCCAGAAGCTCTCTTCAACTGACAACCACTCACAAAGAAAAAAAAAGTTCTCTGCAATGGAGTCTCCCTGAACATTGAGTCACGCTTAAGGGCAGACCCCGTGTCCCGCAGCAAATGGCCAACACGAAAAAAGCCTAGGGATATTTGAGGAGATTTGTTATCTCAGTGCTTTGTCTGGGCTTTTGTTTTGACCCTGCTGGTCTTTTGCTTGCATATTACGGTTTCAGATTTTATGTTCTTATGGTGTATGTATGAGTGTGTGTGTGTGTGTGTGTGTGTGTGTGTGTGTGGTGTCTGTGTCTGTGGTATGTGTGTCTTTGTGTCTGTGTGGTGTTTGTATGTGTCTGTGACGTGTGTGCATGTGTGGTGTCTGTGGTGTGTGTGTGTGTATCTATGTGTGGGGTATGTGTGATGTGTGTGTGTGTGTGTGTGTGTGTGTGTGTGTGTTTAGATATTTATGTCTCTGATCCTTCCCACTGAGGCCCTGGCACTGTTCACATTATCACAAATGAGTCAGGCATGGAGAGAGGCCAACACTGGTAAAAATACATGAAGGGATCCAGAGATTATGTGATGGTGTACAGTCTCACTGTTGACCTGGATTCTCTGGTTGACCAAATGATAGTCATCTGGGAGACGGTCACCATTGAGTCTGGAGCCAAGGCAGGGCAGTTCTGGGACATTTAGAGTTGAGCCTGGGACAAGTGAGGAAGGGCTCTGGGGGCAGAGCCTGGACTGAGCGCCACAGAGTCTACTCTGACCACACTGCTCCTTCCAGCCCTGTTCTAACCCAGGCGACACTGAGGCCTGCATGAGCAAGACTCTACTGCCCTCATGTGGCCACTGGTAGAATTGCACTTACTGCTTACTGGAAACTTGTCAGAGCAGGTTAGGGAAGGCCCTTTTCCCAAGTCGGGTCAGTAGCTCTTCTTCCTAGTGTGGGGGAGGGCGCATGCCCTGACTAGCTATGCAGTTACGATGGGAAAGGGCATGTGCCCCATGTGTCTAAGGCTGGGGGACCGTGCATGCCCTGCACTTGGAAGACAAGGTAAGGGTGCAGGTTGACACACCCACAGGCTCAGGTCCCTTCATGGTAATGCCCAGGCTCTCTGCATGGCCATATATGTGCACACTCACTGGCAGCAGATTCCAAGGCCCGCACATGGCCACACCCCACTCTAAGAGGACTTATGACTGAAGTAAAGTGGCATTCGTGAAATTCTGACAGAATTAAGGAATGCTGAAGGCCAGTGTCTCCAGCCAACCCCACCTGCACTTTCCTGTGAGCTGTCGAGTTTCTAAGGCATGATGGGATACCCACTGCCTGACACTGAAGGAGCCTGGTCAGTCCCTGTCCTGGAACAGTGGACTCAGGTCACACTGGCAGGTCGACTAAGCACCACAATGCACAGAGCACAGTGCAGAGCTCAGGCACCCCCTGGTGGCTAGATGCTGCACTGCAAGCTCTGCCAAGTCAGGTCCAAAGAATTGGCCCCACCCACCCAGGTAGACTCTCAAGCACAGGTGACAAACACATCCTCAGAGAGAGTGTATATGCCTCTATGTGTGTGGAGAGCTTTGGGGGCCGCTTGGCAGGAATCTGACACTGGCCAAGGACAAGGAAGTAAGTTCAGGCAGGAATCTAATTTTAGGCTAAAACAGAAGTAATTTCAGTCAGGAATCTAAGTCTTTGGCTTGAACAAAGAAGTAGGTCTCAGGCATGAATATGACTGTGGGCTAGGACAGGGAAGTAGGCTCAGATATTTTTGTCATCCTGACGAGTCCTTAGAAACAGTGATCGTGGGAGTGATCATGGAACTTTGTATGTTGCCTTGTTTGTTCCTTGACTGTATCTATTGTATTGTTGGTCCCTCAACCTAGAACTGACCAAAATACTTGCATGTAATTAAAAAGGTTTAAAAGAGAAGGGGGAATAAACAAACATGCCTTCAGCCTCAGAACTGGCTGGGGTCATGCTACAATGTTGTCTAATCTTCTTTTTCTTTTTAATCCTCACTCCTGCACTGGAGAACCTGTTGACTGACTGAGATGGCCTGGTCGTGTGTGTGTGTGTGTGTGTGTGTGTGTGTGTGTGTGTGTGTGTCTGCACATCTAGGTCTAATTCTCCCCACTGTGGATCCAGCACTGTTCACATTATCACAAATGAATGGGACACAGAGAGAGGCCAACACTGGTAGAAACAGGGATTATGTGATGGTGTACAGTCTCACTATTAGCCAAGATTCTCTGGTTGACCAGATTGTAGTCAGTCTGGGAGAGGGTCGCCACTGAGCTGTGGCACTTCTGGGACGTTTAGAGTTGAATCTGGACCAGGTGAGAACTGACCCTCTCCGGGGGTAGAAGTGGAGCATGTGTTGGGCTCCACAGCCTCCACTGTGGTCTGGACTTGCTCTCCCAAGACTAACCAGCAACTCCAACAGGCATCGCTGGTTAGTGTCCACAGGAGCAGAGCTCTGCTGCCACCGTGTGGCCATGGCTGCACACTACACCCTGCCGCTCTCAGAAGGTTCTTGTCAGAGTGGGTGAGAAGGGACTGTGAGAAACAGAGTATGGAAGTGCATGCTCTGTCTGGTTGAGGTAGAAGAGCACACAGTCCTCCTGGAGCTCAAGTTGGGGTTGCAGACTTATACTGCATTCAGGTAGGTCAGCCCATAACTCATGTTCCCCTCATGACAACCCCCTGGCTGTCAGCATGGCATGCGTCCCATCTATTCAAGAAGGTAAGGAGGGTGCCTCCTGTACTTGGTAGTTATGGGTATATAGCTGCAGGTTTATACCAAGGTTTCGGGGAGACTACCCTGAGGCTCACGTGTCCCCTTGTGGTAGCCCTGAGGCTCCGTGCATGGTATTGCTGAGTTGCTGGGAAGGCTTCTGGGAAGACTGGGCTTCCACTTCCCCTGTGGACACCTGGCTATGCCAAAAGCAGACATGGTTTATGACTGAGGTGAGGGAGTGTTGGTGGGGTATCTACAGAATTAGGGAATACTACAGTTAGTATTCTGTCTAAACTCCACCTTCACAGTTACCTGGCAAGAGCCAGGTAGGCCTGCCCACTATAAAAGGGGCTCTCTGACCCCTCCTCTCTCTCTTGCTCCCTTGACCTCCTGCCTTCAGGTTCTCTCTGCCCCCTCCTCCCTTCCCTTCCCCCTCTCTCCACATGGTCACGGCCCGCCTCTACCTCCCTGTGCTCTCTCTCTCTCTCTCTCTCTCTCTCTCTCTCTCTCTCTCTCTCTCCCCGCCCCCACCATTCTTCCCACTTTCCCTCTCTCTCCACCTTTGCCCTCTGCCCTAAATAAACTCCCTTCTCGGAACCGACTGGTCTGGCATTATCTGTCTAAGCTATGCGCTAAAATCTAACAATGGTGCCGACGAAACCCAGGAATGAAGACTTCAGGGACCTCAAGACCCGTGCAGTCACCGGCTCAGGCTGCTCTGACCATGCAGGATGGATGCAACGCCACTGCCGCCACTGCTACACCACGTGGACTTCATCTGCTGCTACCAGCCGTCGGGCGTGAATTAACATCCGCTGCTGCAAGGCTCGCCAAACTTCCACCACGTGAGCTGTGCCGCTGTGGCCCCCATGTGGTGCTCTGCCATGTGGGCTGGGTAGCCAGACACACACAGAACTCATGGTTCCACCTTTCCAGATACCAGACTGCACAAACCCTCAAACACACACTGGCATATTAATTGGTAAGGAGTTTCCGATTGGCGGAAGGAACCCTGGACGCCCAGTTGGGTCTGGCTAGCCTCCCCTGGGCTAAGGGGTGGGCTTTACATTGCTCCAGTCCATATGACTGGCCTCTAGCTGAACTACGACCTAGGACTTTGGCCATTGGGTGATTTTTCCCTCTCGGAAATAGTTTCCAGCCCCCATCCAGCTCTCACAGCTGTCGGAAATCCTGGTACCAGGTGGGCTATTTCCTGACTCACTAGCTTCTGGTGGGCTAGCTTGGCTGAGGCCCCTAGATATTCTCGTGATGACCTGGTTATCTAGCCTGAGCCTGTTTTCGTTACCAGCTTTTCCTCTCAGGACGCTGGTGGAAAGCTAGGTAACACGTCACCCAATGGGTACCTCATAGTCTTCGTCTGTACCCGCAGACACCCCACTGGGTTGTCTAACACGTACCACCTGCAGTCTGGTAAATGGAAAATTCCCTATGTTAGAGCATTTATCTATGTGTTCTGCCTGTTTCCCCATTCCCCACTGGTCAGAGTAACCATCCATATGGTTCTTAGCTCTGCTCTGGATCTTCTTTCATCCTGCCAGGGACCCTCTCTGAGACTTGCTTCCCCACTCGTGCAACCACCCTCACAAAGGACTTGACTGCCCAAGCATGCAAGGGAAGCTTGCTCTCTCTCTCTCTCTGCTCGGGACTTGTAAAGTGAGTGCTAGCGGTGATTTTTGCAGCAAAAACAATTAACATGAACGTTGCTGTGATACGGGACACGCTTGCTTTTCCCTGCTCACTGCAGCTGCCAGAGGCACTGGGCAATGGCTTCCAGTAGCTAGAGGAAGTCCCGCCCTGTCGCTACTGTGGCAGACCTGACCCGCAGTCATACGATCATATGCCCCTATTGCCAGCTTTCTTATTTTACTCTTTCCTATCCTGTCTCAATAGATTTTTACTACTGCTATTGAATTCTACTCAGTTAAAACCAATCCTTATGGCTCTCAATCTTGTCAAAGGTCTGCTGATAGTATTTTTTTAAGCTTATGGCCGACAGATTTCCCAAAGCCTCTAACAGTAACCCAAGATGGTTTCAGAAGATTTGGAAGCCGGACTTCTAGAAGATACAGCCTGGATTGTATGTGAACGAATGCAGTGGACTAAACTGGATACTCTGAGTCAAATGACTTGGCTAAACCAAGGTAAGTCATTTCTCATGTCATGCGTATCCATTCCACAGAGAAAAAGCCGTGTCTTCTGCGCTTGGAAGCCAAACTGACTTCATCCAAGAGACTATGAAGACTACAAGAACTGTTGGCTAGTGGACTCTGTCATTTTTTAAAATAATATATAACTGGTAGATTGTTGTTTACTCTTTCTCAGACTTCTGACTACATTGACAGCTAAGCTTTCACAGATATTATCTGTTACCTCATTACCTAAACTCAGTTGCCACCAATTAAATGCTTCATGTTTCATCTTCTTGCTATGCCCCTGTCCTAATATTATGAGTTCCTATGAACTTGCCTAACTGTTTTATTAAACATTCCACTATATGATCCAACAAAGGCTCATCTTAAAGACTGCTCATGTTAACTCATGCTGTTATGTTTTGTAAACTTATAAGCTACAGGAAACCCACTCAGATCTACCTCTCATGGACCAAATAGACACCATCCAGACAAGTACATCTGCCTAAAGTTCCCACCTACTACCTATTACAAAGGATGGGATCCCTCTGGGTTTCAAGTGTACATCTTAGAAAAAAAAATTTTCTTACTCCCAAATGCACTTAATCTTATTCCCTACATCTTGTCAAGTCCAGGTATATCCTGAACAGCTCCAGAGAAGCAACATCCAGGGGCTTCATCTCCTGCAGCACACAAAGCTGCTTCTACTGGACCTGTCCCTTCTGGCCTATCCTCAGATGGCTCCATAGACCCTGGAGAGCAGGACTGGACAAACATCCCCCATACCCAGTTTCCCCCTAAAGACACGTGGCCCCCAATGCAAGCAGGAAGTAGCCAGATATCACAACGACCCTACTCCTGCTTTGATGTCACCTCTTTCTAATTTTTCTTTTTTAATTAAACCAAAATGGGGGAATGTTAGTATTCTGTCTAAACTCCACCTCCACAGTTACCTGGCAACAGCCAGGTATGCTCCACACCACAGTTACCTGGCAATGGCCAGGTAGGCCTGCTCACTATAAAAGGGACTGTCTGGCCCCTCCTCTCTCTCTTGCTCCCTTGACCTCCTGCCTGAAGGTTCTCCCTGCCCCCTCCTCCCTTCCCTTTCCCCTCTCTCCACGTGGTCATGGCCAGCCTCTACCTCCCTGCTCTCTCTCTCTCTCCCCCCCCCATTATTCCTGCTTTTCCTCTCTCCCCACCTTTGCCCTCTATCCTACATATACTCCCCTCAAGGAACCGACTGGCCTGGCATCATCTGTCTAAGCTACGCATGAAAATCTAACAACTACTCCCACCTGAACCTGTATCTTCAGTTCATGGTTTTCTAAGACGTAGTGAGGCCTCTCACCAACCAAGTTCTGACACTGTCATCAGACACAGCTGTGGGCAGGTCAGCCCCATCAGGTCACACAGACAGGAGAACTTGTGGGGTCTCAGCAGCTGATGCACCTGCCAGGTCCCGCAAGCACAGAGCTTAAATGCCCTCTAGTGTCCAATTGTATCATTGCATGCTCCAGACCAGGGGGACTCTGGAGACAGGAAAAGCTAGCAAAGTTCCTTCACCCCTCCAAAAGCCTCAGAAGAAGACACATATAGGACACAGGCACATATAGATGTCAGAGGACAACCTCTGGGTCAATCCTCAACTTTCCCTGGTTTGAGACAAGGTCTCTGTTGTTCATGGCTGCACACACTAGGGATGTACATTTCCAGAGATCCTGTCTTTACCTCCCATCTTACCTCAGGAGCCGAAGTGTCACAGACTCAGGCTGCCACACACATCTGTGTAGGCTCTGAGAATTCAAACTCAGGTCCTCATACTTACTGGGGAAGTGCTCTACTCCCTGAGTCCCTGTGTCTTTGTTTTTAATTGTAAGTTTTAATTAAAAACTCAGTCTGGGGGTAGAGTTGTTCTTACTTCAAAGCATGAATCTCTTCTGAGTGATTAGTTTAAGCCATTGCTGTTTGCTATCCTGACCAGGGTCTTTGGTCTCAGTTCTCTGTGCATATTTTCATGGTGTTTTCTGTTTCCTCCCTGGGTTTGTCCTGCTTCCTGTTGATAAATTGAATTTTCTTTTGTTTGTTTGTTTTTTCTTGATTTTTCAAAAGAGGGTTCTCCTGTGTAGTCCTGCTGTCCTGGAACCCACTGTGTAGACCAGGTTGGCCTCAATCTCATAGGTCTGCCTGCCTCTGCCTCCTGAGTGCTGGGATTAAAGGCGTGAGCTACCATTCATCTTCCTCTGGTTTCAAATCATCCTTAGCCTAATCTGTCTCCTCATAACCCCACCCCCTCCCCCTAACGGTACCGATGTTCTCTGGGTAATGGTTACAAGTCCTGTGCCTTATGTTTGTCTGCAGGCCCTTTATCCAACAAGAGGCTGGTCACTTGGCTTCTTGCATCTCTTACAACAGCTCCCGGGCCTCTGTCTGGGACAATGTCCTTAGACTATTCCTAATGGGGTCTCTGGATGAGAATTCCTGTAAGCTCATCTGCCTAAAACATCTTCATTGGGCCCTGCAGGGAGCAAGCAACCCCACATCACCAGCTTAGATGAGTGTCAGGGTCTGATCAAGATATTTGCCCAGCCCTGGAAAGACGAAGTTTTGCTCAACTTTGGGGTCATCGGTGTCTTGTCAGGGTCCAGTCAACACTGACAGGCAGGTCAGCCTGTCTGCCTTCAGCGGCCAAATTATAGTGCTTGTGCACCCTCTGGTGGCCTCTCCACATCACTGCATGCTCTCCCAGTCCCAGCCAGCCAGACCCAAGCCCATCTGCCTATTCAGTGTAATACCCTTCCCTGCTGTCCCCTGAGTGGCTCACCACTCAAGTCTTACTTGACTTCTGTCTCCCATCAGGGACATAGACTCTTCCTAGGACTCATCTGTGCAAGCACCTGACATTCATTCCTAGTACTGGGAAAAGAACACAGCCTACATCCCTCCTCTACCATAGCTCAATGCCTTAGGAGTGACCACAGAGATCTCTATGAAATTCTGCCACTCTCCTAGACCCTCCCCTTGTCCCTGTCCCCTGAGATGCTATATAACACTGGCTGATTCCCAGAAGGTCTCTCTCCTGTAGCCAGAGTCCAGACAGTACAAAGAGGGCATCCCTCAATACTGCTAAACCCCTGAGCCATTTCTCTTGAACTTAGTTGTAAATGGCAAAGAAAATCCTTTCCACATCCGTTCTCAGCAATGGGACTGAATTCACACAGTGTTCACCACAGCAAAAGGTGACCTCATGATTTGCACGGCTGTTATGACTGTCGATTTTATTCACTTCACCCAATCAAATTTTTTTTTGCAGCATTGATTGTACCAAGAGGCTGTGGTTTTCATGCCAAGGTTTGGTCAGCACAAATGCTTCCAAGTGCAGTTTGTTGACTGGTAAAAAAATATGTTTATTCTTTTATCTGCAACACTCCTTTCATTGAATAAGACCAAAGTCTTATTCGACTTGTTAAACCTAATAAACTTATTAAATCAGCCTTGCCAATAGTGGTGGCACAAGCCTACGGTAAGCTGCAGAGGAAGGAGCCCAAGCTTGAACCTGGACTACACAGTGAGACCCTGTGAACACAAACAGGCTCTGGAAAAGGCAGACATTTTTGGAGACTTGCACTCAGACATTGTGATGGTTTGAATATGCTTGGCCCATTGGCAGTGTCACCATTAAGAAGTGTGACCTTACTGGAGGAGTTTAGCCTTTTTAGAGGAAGTGTGTCACTGGGGGGTGGGTATTGAGGTCTCCTCCTATGCTCAAGCCCAGTGTGGAATAAAAGCCTCCTTCTGGCTGCCTTCGGATCAAGATGAAGAACTCTCAGCTCCTCCAGCACCTTGTGCCTGCACGCTGCCGTGCTTCCCACCATGATGATAACGGACTGAACTCTGGAACTGTAAGCCAGCCCCCATTCAGTGTTTTCATTTATAAGAGTCGACTTGGTCCCAGTGTCTCTTCACAGCAATAAAACTCTAAGACAGCCACAAAGGTTAAACACACGCACCACCAATGTTCTCCCCAAAATCCCACCAAGACAGAATCTGACACCAAAATACAGATGCTTCTCAGGCCCCTCCCACGAAGTTGCCGCTGCATTCGATGCTCGCTGTGATACCCCAACTTTCAGATGATGAAGCCGAGGCATGGGGTGATTAGGCTACACAACAAGGATATCACAGGCAAAATGTGAGCTCAAGCAAGGGTCTGTGACCGATAACCAAACTGGCAAGGACCAAAAGAAAAGGGAAAGGAACTCTGCAACCAAGATCTGGAGTCACTCATGGGGTCCTGGTAAGTTCAAGCCTAAAGATAAGGCAGCAGCGGGCTGGCAAGGGCGGAGCACAAGGCAGCCAGGTTCCCATGGCAGCCCAGGAAGGCTCAGAACCCGGAGGCAGCTGAGAGGCCACGCGAAGGAGCGGTGACCGAGGCAGCCGAGCAGCCACGCGATCCACGTAATTATTTATGCATTTATTTATAGCGTGTGGGTTTTCATGGTACACTTCAAGAACTTGAATGTCATCTTTGCCCAGAGGCCACATTAATCTCTGTACTATTCCAGTTTTAGTATATGTGCTGCCAACGTGAGCACACATGTGTGTGCTTTTTGCATGTACATATTCATGTATGTGTCTGTGTATGTGTGTGTGTGTGATGTGTGTGTGTAGGTCAGAGGTGAACGCTGTGTGTCTTCCTCAATCATCCTTCACCTTATTTTTAAAACACTATTTTTTTTTAATTTATTTAGTTATTTAAATCACATCGTAATTTACTTTTTTACACAGAGGTTATAAACACAAAAAGGCAGGATGTGGGGAAGGGAATGACACTGGAGCATAAGTGTTCAGGGGGAGTACAGATACCTTTCAGAACAGGGTATCAGCTGGGTGTAGGTTCAGGGGACAGGTCACTATGACTCTGCCTATGATTCACTTGTCCTTATCTAAGTTGGTACTATCCACCGAGGCTGCCTAGTTGTAAGACCTATGACTACTCAGGCTGGTAAATTTCCACAGAAGCTGCCTGTTTACAATAGCTTATAGCCTGCTGTTTCAGTAAAACACTATTTTTAATTATTTATTTTAGCACGTTGGCGTTTTGCGTGCATGTATGTCTGTGTGAGAGCATTGGCCATTGGCTATAGAGAGTTGTGAGCTGCTATGTGGGCGCTGAAATTTGAACCTGGGTTCTCTGGAAGAGCAGCCCCTGCTCTTAACCACTGAGCCATCTCTCCAGCCCCTAATTATTCTTTGACTCTTTCCTACAGATATACAATGGATTTCCCTCCCTTCTGTCTGCCACCTCTTCTCCAACTTCTAATGCTCCTCATTTTCCCTCTTTTTATCATTATTATTAATAACAACCAAAATCCAATTAGTAGTGCCCACATGCACATGAGTAAGGTGGCAACCTACAAGAGACCATCCCTCCCTGAGCAGACAGCAACTGCTAATAGCTCCTACACCAAGGATGGTCGCAAAGGCTCCTCCCCAACACCTGCTGGAATTTTGACTTGATCTTGTTTCGGTCCAGCTCTGGATGAGACCGCTGAAGCCCTCCCACCCTGCAACAGCTGGCATAGCAGCTGCCCTGCTAGGAAAGCCAGTCAGCAGGACAGAGTTCCTGACCAACAAAATGGATTTTTCTCTGCTCTGCATCCAAAATAGGTGGGTCTTCAGCAGTAAGGTCTTACTATCTAGTCACAGTAGACGGCCAGGAACAAAGGCAATAGGCAGCCTGGCTTGTTTTAGATTCCTCTGGAGTCTTCCTGACTAATAACTTGTAGGCAATTAAGGTTTCATTTAATAACCCATGTCTTGTCTTTTTGTTGTTGTTTGTTTTGTTTTGTTTTTTCAAAGACGGCGTCTCTCTGTGTAATCCTGGTTGTCCCGGAACAAGCTATGTAGATCAGGTGGACCTTGAACTTAGAGATCCTCCTGCCTCTGCTTCCTGAGTGCTGGGATTGAAAGCATGTGTCACCACACCCAGCCTAACACATTTCTTCAGAGAGCAACACTGTCCATCCATGCATATACTTTGTTTAAATTACTTTATAAATGTTAGCTTACAGAGTAGCGACTTTCCGTATGGCTTCTTCATGTGTCCTTACTTTTGGCTAACCCAACTTAACCCTCTCCTCTCCCCAGTCCTCCAATCACCCTATTCCTACTTAAATATGAAAAACCCCTCCCTCCATTTCAAGCTGCCTGTGTTCTGCTATCCCCCTGAATTATTTTTTCTCGTGTGGAGGTTTGTCAATTTGAATACAGGAACCCTTCAGTTCGGCTAAGCCTCCTGCCACTCAGCATTTCCCACACTTCACACTTGATTTAGCCCATGTCCCCTCATGTGTATGGGTGTGTCTCTTCAGTCTGAGGTATTGCTCCCAGTGTCCTCTGTAGAGATGCCTACTGTCACAAACACCTTTCATCTGTTTTTTCTAGAAAAAAAATTTATTTCCCTTGAATTTTAATAGTATTTCTGGGTATAATGCCCTGGGTTAAGAGTTCTGATCTTTCAGAACTTGGAATATGTCTTTCCAGGCATTTAGCCTTAAATATTTCTACTGTTGGGCTGCAGAGATGGCTCGGTATTTAAGAACACTTGATTTTACAGAGGACTTGGATTTGGTTCCAAGTACCCACATGGCAGCTAAGAACAGTCTGTAACTCCAGTTATACCAGATTTGATGCCTGTTTCTGACCTCTCTGGACACTATATGTATGTGGTGCACAAACACACATACAGGCAAAGAGACCCATACTTACAAAGTAAATAAACATCTGTAAGATTTCCATCGAGTAATCAAGTGTTAACATTAATGAGTCAGTGAGTCTCACTCATTAACTTTCTCTTTTGCAGCTTTCAATATCCATTCTTGGGCTGGAGACGTGGCTCAGTGGTTAAGAGCACTGACTGCTTTTCCAGAGGTCCTGAGTTCAATTCCCAGCAACCACATGGTGGCTCACAACCATCTGTAATGGGATCTGGTGTCCTCTTCTGATATATCTGAAGACAGCTACAGTATACTCATCTTTACTGTTTATATAATATATATATTATATATAAAATAAATAAATAAAATCTTCAATATCCGTTCTTTATTTTGTGCTTTTAATGTTTAAACTATAAAATGATGTGGAGTGTTTATTTTCCGGTCCTGTCTATTTGGTGTTCTGTGAATTTCTTGTGTCTACATGGGCACCTCCTTCTCCAGGTTTGGGATTTTTTTTTCTACGACTTTCTATGCCTTTGGCATGGTATTCTTCTCCTTTTATGCTTATAGTTTGTAAGCTGGCCCCTTTTGCAATGACCCAAATCATGCCCACAATCTGTTCATTTTTTTTTTTCAATCATTGACCTTTACTGAGTAAACCAGCTCCTCTGCTTTGTGATCCAGCATTGATACGTTGTTTTCCACGTGATTCGTCCTGCTGGCGAGTCTTTCAAAGGAGGCTTTCATTTGGCTCATCTTTTTCACTTCCAGAATCATTTTAACTTGGGTTTTCTTCAGCAATTCTACCTCCTTAGTTAATTCTATTTCCACATCGTGGATTGATGTCTCCACTTCATCGAGCTGTTTCGTGTTTTCCTCTTGGAGTATTTTAATGTCTTCTTTGAGCCGTTTGAACAGAGTCATATTCCTTCTTTTGAATTCCTCGTTGGGAGATCTTCCAGGTCATTCTGACTATGGAATTAGCAATTTGAGGGGTACACATGTCATAGCTTTTCGTGTTATTTTTGTTTCTCCTCTGGGATTTCGCCATCTAAAGTGGTTTGTGATCGAACCTGCCTTTTTGTTCAAATCACCCCTTTCCCCTGAGGGACTGTTATTGAAGACTGCAGATTCTATCCCTAGTTTTCACAGGAGGCTGTCTGCTGTCTGTGCTAACAGTCTCTATCACAAGGTCAGCACAGCCCTTCCTAGTCCTCTCTCTCTCAACACTTTGAGGAACATCCCTCCAAGCCTACACACCCTTGAGCCAACCAGCGGTTGTGGGCTTGGACTCTCAGGGAAGCTGGGTATGAAGTCGGGAGGCCTGTGGGGTGGGAATGAGCAGGACTACCTGGCGCATCAGAGGAGCAAAATTTGGGAAGCCTGTGTGGTGGGGAGAAGTGGTTCGCCTTATTTTTTACGACAAGGTCTCATACTGATCCTGGAGCTTACTACTTGTCTAAACTAGTTAGCCAACAAGCCCTGGGCATCCTGTGTCTCCATATCCCCAGTGCTAAGGTCACAAGCAGCACATGCCACTACATCTGACTCCTTATATGAATGTTTGGGATCAGAACTCAGGTTCTCATGCTTGCATTACATGCACTTTGCCAACTGAAACATTTCTCCAGCTCTGTGCCCCACTTTGAATAATAAATAGCCAGGCTCTGGCTCCCATATTGCCAGAAGATGCTATGAGGCTGCTGGGGGGTGGGGTGGGGGAAGGAGACATCAGTGATTTTTTTTCCAGCACCAGACCCTGCATGCTTCAGTCTTGACCTGTCCAGCAAGATGCGCCCACTGGTGCAACAATGGAAAGACTATTATGGGATGGATGGCTGTTCTATCTCTGGATTTGAGGCCTGCTCCACAGGAGAAAGTTCATGTGATGCTATAATCCTGTTTTTAAATAATGGCTGAGGAGATCATGGGCTATGGGGTGGGACCTGCTATTGCTATTTTGCCAGATGGTCATACTGTAAAATTGCCTACTCAAACTTTACTTCTGTGCCCATGGACCTGGGCTGCTCTCAAGCTTGGGCAAAGAAGCCTCCTTTTGCAGAGGGCTGCAGTGAGTGGAGAGACACACGACTGGTCAGAGTGCTGAGACTAAGAGAGTGAGTGCCCAGCCCTAAACAAGACATCTGCAGAGACATACCCATCATCAAGGCTCCAGGCACATTAGAGAAGAGGAGGCAGAAAGAATGTAGAAGCAAGGGCTGGAGAGATGGCTCAGTGGTTAAGAGCATCGACTGCTCTTCCAGAGGTCCTGAGTTCAATTCCCAGCAACCACATGGTGGCTCACAACCATCTGTAATGGGATCCGATGCCCTCTTCTGGTGTGTCTGAAGAGAGCAATGGTGTACTCACATACATAAAATAAATAAATCATTTAAAAAGGAAAAAAAAAAAGAATGTAAAAGCCAGAGGACAGGAAGAGAATGTGCTTTCTTCTGGACACAACACGCCACTGCGTTGGTGAAGTCACACCATTTGTCCTTACCTGTGCAATGTCATGCCTGCCAGTGTCCCAGCACAGGAGGGATAGACGATTCCCTGGCCCTGTCTCACACTAAGGAGCTATTGGCATTGGATAGTTGCTAGAGGAAGGGGAATTGTTGTTTTTGAGGATATTTCTACCGTTAGTCTCCGGTGTTCCCCTGGATGGCCCTATACCCGTGCGCATAGGAGCAGCACTAAGTATTTAGTAGGCTATCAAAAAAAAATGTTTTAAGGATATAAATATGGAAGGGAGGGGGCATACTGGGTGGGTTGTGGGCTATGGGAAAGTTGTGAGGGGTAAATGTGGGGTTATATGATCCTATTTCATTGTAGACATGTATGACATTTTCAGAGATAAAGGAACAGTTTAAAAGGAAGGAAAGGGTGTGTGTTCCCAGACGCCCTTCACCTTGGAGAAGGAATTTCATCCACAGACCAATTTCACTCTTCATCCCCGTGTCGGGAACATCACCAGAGCTGAGATGTACACAGGGAGGCAGGGGAAGCCACTGGGACTGCTTACGGCACCTGCCACAAAGTGGCAGTAGAGACTAAGGCAAGAAAGACATCTGATGCCAGATAAGGCAATCCTTTGCTACAAAACCGGTTAGAGCCATGTGTACTCTTTGGTTGGTGGTTTAGTCCCTGGGAGCTCTGGGGCATCTGGTTAGTTGATATTGTGGTTCTTCCTATGGGGTTGCAAACCCCTTCAACTCCTTCAGTCCTTTCCCTAACTCCTCCATTGGGGACCCCATGCTCAGTTGGCTGCTAGCATCCTCATCTGTACTGGTCAGGCTCTGGCAGAGCCTCTTAGGGAACAGCCATACCAGCATCCTGTCAGCAAGCACTTCTTGGCAACAGCAACAGTGTCTGGGATTGGTGTCTGCAGATGGGATGGATCCCAGCCTTATCTGGAATCAAAGGGAAGGGAGGCCCTTGGTCCTGTGGAGACTCGATGTCACAACGTAGGGGAATGCTAGGGTGGTGAGGTGAGAGGGGGAAGCTCCCTCATAGAAGCAGTGTGGAGGGGAGGGGATAGGGAGTTTGTGGAGAGGAAACCGGGAAGGGAGATAACATTTGAAATGTAAATAAATAAAATAATAAATAAATGAATGAATAAATAAATAAATAAATAAATATAAATAAATAAATAAATAAATAGACACTTGAAAAAAGAGGACTAAGCAAGTCCTTCCCACAATCCCTCTGGCCTCAGCTGGGATTAAACCTGGTATTCCTAAGGAACAGTGACTGCAAACTGAAGCTAACATGGTCTGTCATCCTGAAGAACAACAGCCTAAGGGTCGGTGAGTCTACTAAGCGGTTTTTCTCCAAAAGGGCTACCGGAACCCTAGGGCTGCGGGCGATGGATGAGGTGGTGTACGTGCTGTGGCCTGAATGTGCCTCTGGCACAGGGGCTGAGAGGAAGGCCTGAGGGCAGTATTCAGATCGTGAGCCCACGGCAGGGCTGAGAGTTACGCCGCGTGGCTTGCCCTCACCTCCTGCCCTATGGAAGGGCAGTGTGCTAGACCCCGGCTTGCACATGTAGTACCGCAGACCTGGACTGTGAGTCTCAGAACTGTGACTTGGCAGTGTCTGTTATCTGTAATTACCTGCACAAAACCTATCCAAACCTGAGCCTATCAACATCCTGTCATGAAGGGTTAAGGGCTCGGAAAGCCCCACTCCTTCCTGAGTATCTACAGGCCATGACCGCTGAAGAAGGAAGAGACATTTGTGGAGATGTAGCGATAGGTAAAGTGGCGTGCGCGCTCTCTCTGGTACCCATCCCTCACAGATACTCCAGTAAGCAGCTCCAGTGAAACTCATACCCCCCAACCCCGAAAAAGTCATGAAAAGTAGAAGAGGGCTAGCTGAGAAAAAGAAGGTGACCAGTGGGGGTGAGGAGAGGACAAGAGAAGATAATGGAGACGAATATAATCAAAGGACCCATTAATGAATGAATACATAATGAATAATAAAACGCATTGTTACTCATATAGTTAATATATGCTAATAAAAAACTTCTTAAAAAAAAAAAAACAAATTTGTCGTCCTCAAAAAATTCAATGGTGACTCACAAAGGATTTTTTTTTTTTCAAAATAAAACTGCATTTCTCAAACTGACACTGAACGTACCCTGGGAAAGGCCGCCAACCAATAGCCATAGAGAGGGAGGTAGACGGAAGAACAAATGGAGAGAGCACAAAAATCCGAGGTAAAAATAGGCTCGGCAACATCAGAACTCACAGTAAGTGCATGCGAATTAAGTTTTTCTTTTCAACAGAGCTTTTTCCATGGGGAATTTAAATAGCAAACCCACATCCGAATCAAGCCACACCGTGTCCTCGGCTCGGGTAAAGTAGTGGACGTTCACTGTCGCAGTTCTGAAGGCTGGAAGCCCAAGGTCTGACTGCTCTACCCCGGGATTGACTGTTGAACAGTTACCTGCTCCCTGTGTCTCATCTAACCCTCGTCATCTCCAAAGCTGGTCCCCACCCCCAAACACAACAGCGCTGGATCAGGGCTGGCCTTCAGTGAAGGACACTGAACTAGAATGTTCAAACAGGACTGTTCACACTGGAAAAATATATAGAGAAATGATGTAAGTGAAATTGAAAGATATTTCACCAGACGATGTGTTGGGGGGGTTGGTTTAGTGTCCTAGTGTCCTGGTTAGAATATTTTATTTTATTTTATTTTATTTTATTTTATTTTATTTTATTTTATTTTATTTTTTGTCAACGTGACTGACACAAGCTGAAATTATCTAGAGGAAGTGGAACTTCATTTGAGACAATATCTCTGTAAGATTCCTTGTAGACAAATCTGTCTGGCATTTTCTTGATTAATGACTGAGGTGAGATGTCCTAGCTCACTGGGGGGGTGGTGCCACCCCCAGGGAAAGTGATCCTGGGTAATAAGAAAGCAAGTCAGTAAGCAGGATTCCACTGTGGTTTCTGTTTAGTTCCTGCCTTGAGTTCCTGCCCTGACTTCCCTCAGTGATGGAGCGTGGCCTAAGAGCTGTAAGATAAAGTAAACCCTTTCTTCCTTAAATTTGCTCATGGCATTTTATTACAGCAACAGAAACCTTTGATTTGCCTCATGTTAGTTTGGAACAGGGTCTTACTGGATAGCCTAGAGTTGGAATTGTAAGCATATGCCACTATCCTGACCCAGGTGATAGATTTTGTGGTTGGTTGGTTGGTTGGTTGGTTGGTTGGTTGGGACAAGATCTCATTATGTAGCCCTGGCTGGACTGGAATTCACCATGTAGAGTGGGCTGGCCTCAATCCACAGAGATCCTCCTGCCTCTGCCTCCTGAATGTTGTGATTGCAGGCGTGTGCCACCACACTGGCACCTGATAGATTTTTTTTTTAATTGGTGCTCAGAACAAAATGCCACAATGTGGAGACTCTTAGTAAGACACAAAAAAAAAAAAAAAAAAAAAAAGTAAAACTAAAAAAATAGACATTTTGTGAATACATATAGATTCAATAAAAGTATCCAAGCATTGTGGCACATGTCTGAAATTCTACATCAGGAGGTAGATGTGGAAAATGGATTGCTGCAAGTTTCAGTCCAGCCAAAGAGATAAAGTGAGGCTCTGTCTCCCAAATTCTAATAAATACAGTAATGTAGAGAAGAAGACGTGTTTGTGTGTGTGTGTGTTGTGAGTTGTGTAGGATTAGGGCCAAGTGATGAGTGGAGGGGCTGTCACACAGGAGTGGAGTGTGGGGCTGTTCACACAGTGAGTGGGTGGGGGGTGTCACAAGTGTGTGGAGTGGGAGGCTTTCACAGTGAGGGTGGAGGTCTGTTCAACAGTGAGTGGAGTGGAAGGGGCCTGTTCAACAGTGAGTGGAGTGGGAGGGGCCTGTTCACACAGTGAGTGGAGTGGGAGGGGTCTGTTCACACAGTGAGTGGAGTGGGAGGGGCCTATTCACAGTGAGTGGAGTGGGAGGGGCTGTTCACAGTGAGTGGAGTGGGAAGAGCCTGGTCACAGTGAGTGGAGTGGGAGGAGCCTGTCACAGTGAGTGGAGTGGGAGGAGCCTGGTCACAGTGAGTGGAGTGGGAGGGGCCTGGTCACACAGTGAGTGGAGTGGGAGGGGCCTGGTCACACAGTGAGTGGAGTGGGAGGGGCTCAACTCTTGTTTTGTTTGGTGAGAAGAGTACAAGTGCCCATTATATTATAAAACGAACGCAGCACATTAAATATGTAAAGCAACCTGCCCACCAGTCCCAAGGATAATGGTACCTCTAGTTGTTTGTATGTAAGATCCATTTAGGTAATAAGAGGTGGCAAAAAATAATCTCTATAACTCCAAGTCAAGGACAGCCAGGGATGAATAACAAAATCCTGTCTTAAAACAACAAGAGTGTGAAGGCTTGGAGGGGAGGGGGATCACAGGGAATGGGGGGACGACAACACCACTCCTCTAATCCCAGCACTCCGGAGGCGCAGACAAGCAGATCTCTGGGTTTGAGGCTAGCCAGGCCTACAGAGAGAGTTCCAGGAGAGTCAAAGATGCACAGAGAACCCCTATCTATCTGGAGAAACAAAAACAAAAACAGAAACAAATCCATTTAAAGAAAAGAAAATTATGGCCAGAATACAGACAGGGTTCCTTCAAACCCCTACTCCCCCCTCCCAAAAAAAATGAGTATGAAAACAGAATTGGAAAGGACAGAAAAGGGACATTCCCAAAATAAGCGAGCCACTCAGCCTACAAATGGTCAGGGAGAGGCTGATGGATCCAGACTGCAGAGCCTGGCTGGCAGCCACTGCTAGACTCTGCCAAGGCCAGGCATGGGTGAGGATCCAAGCGCTGGGATGCCCAAACCACTAACAACATAAGACAAGGTGAGGCTGAAGAGACCAAGTTAGCCTGTCTTTCCGGAGGCTGGCCATTGACCCACCCTTTTGCTACACACCTGGTTACAAGGCACCCAAAAGGTAAACCCTTTCCCTGATGTAACAAGTTCTAAATTCTGGACCGCAGAGGTATTCTGTTTTGAATCTGAAACATCCGCAAAGATTCATGTGGAAAGTTTGGTGGCATGATAGGCTTTGGAAAGTGACTGTTCCTGAGAGCTCCAACCTTGTAGATAAAAGATTTTATAACTCGATAAAATAGATTAGAAGTGGTAGACACTGGGAGGTGGAGCCTATTTGAAGGAAGTAGGTCTGAGGGGTGGAGCCTATTTTTTTGAAGGAAGTAGTCTGGGGGTGGAGCCTATTTGGAGGAAGTAGGTCTTTAAAGGGGTCTCTCACACACTTTTCTGACTGCCGCGAAGTGAGTAGCCTCCTCCACCACACACTCTAGCCTTCATAACACCGTCTTCCCTCAGGCCCAAAACAATGGAGCCAGCTATAGTCTAAAAGCTCTGAACCTCTGAGACAAAATAAATCTTTTTTGCTTTAAGCTGTAAAGAAAACCTGCTTAACACAGGAGAGTGAGCATGTATCTAAAGCCAGTCTCCAAGCATTCCCCAAAGGCAGTTTTCAGCCTCTTCGGCCCTCTCTCTGGCTATGACCTAAGGGTGCAGCTGGAGTCCTTAAGAGCAGAACGCATACCAAGGGAAATGAAATAGGAGAGACTTGGGTTCCAGCAGCCGGGGAAGTGGCAGCCTGGACCACCTGCCCAGACTTACAGCGAAGAGAAATGAAGTCCACGCTGGCTGACGCACATATTCTCTCCATGTCTGTCTCTGCTGCAAGCTGGGAAATTGGTCAGCAACAAAAATTTACCTCTGTGTTTCCAAAAGCTGGAGGTCCAAGGTCGTGTTGGCAGCAAGCTGTGCACAGTGAGAATTGCTCTCTGCCGCCAAGAAGATGCCTGCAGCATCCTCCCTGTGGCTCATCAAAGGAGAGCAATAGCGGACTCCCCATGTTAGAGCTCTTTTAAAAGGGCAAAGCCTTCAACTAGGTTACTTTGGAATTTCAGAAGGACACAGACTGTCAAGCCATAGAGCTATCCTGAGTTTTCTATCCTAGTGGGAAGTTATGTGCCTTGGCTGAGCCAACCATGCCAAATCCAGCTCAAGTAAGAACAGAGGCCACTCAAATCAACCTGACATGGGAGGGAGGTGCGGGGGGGTATCAAGAAAACTAGAGTCTTATCACCTGGAGAGGGAGGCTTCTGGGCTGGCTAATTTTATGTCAACTTGACACATGCTAAAGTCATCTGAGAGGGGAACCTCAATTAGGAAAATGCCTCCATAAGATTGGACTGTATGCAAGACTCAAGGGCATTTTCTTAATTACTGATTGATGGGGGTGGGCCCAGCCCACCATTGTGGGTGGGGCCACCCCTGGACTGCTGGTCCTAGGTTCTATAAGAAAGCAGGCTGAGCAAGCCATGAGGAGCTAACCAGTAAGAAGCTCCCCTCCATGGCCTCTGCAACAGCACCTGGCTCCAGGTTCCTGCCCTGATTTGAGTTCCTGTCAGGAATTCCTTCAGTGATGAACAGAGAGGAGGAAGTGTAAGCCTAATAAACCTTTCCTCCTTCTCAAGTTGCCTCAGTCATAGTGTTTATCACAGCAATGGTTACCCTGTCTAAGACAGCCCTGTAGGCCAGTCCTGACCAGACATCCTCAGGGTGCTAGCCTCTACCTCCTGTGGCACAAGCCTGCCAGCAGAGAATTCCCACAGACCCATAGGTGTGGCACACATCCACCCCACCCACACCGAGCCACAGAGGTGAGAGTTCTCCTTGCCCACCTCTGGTTGAGGAGCCCTTTGCATTTATTTCTGGTCTCGTTTCACGAGGGAAGTTACTCATGTCCTACCATGAGGGTAGTCTCCTCCGCCCCTGCTTCCTCCTGGGCAATTAGCAAAGGAGCTCCTAAGAGGGAGGGTGACTCATCTAAAAGACAACAGAATAGACAGCTTTTCTGAGGGCCGTTGGCTGGTGTCTCTCACAGTTTCTTTGCCCAGAGGAATGGGGTCACAAGGAGTTTTACCTGTTAAGGTAAGTGGACTTGATTTTGATGAATTCGGGTTTCATTGTTTTGGGGCCATTTTTCTACAGCAAATGTGACTGTGCTTTAGAGTGGAAGGTGAAGGGTCACAGACTTTCCCCTGTGGTGGGATCAGATCGGCAAAGGCGATCACTCCAAACAGTATCCACATAAGAAAAGACAGAATGGGCATTTCTAAGGGTCCCTCCCTCCTCAGAAGCCCTCATCTAGCTCCTAGGACAGTCTCTTGTGGTGCTCCCATGCTTGTGTATGTCTGGGATTTGACTTTGAGAGCCTGCCCCAGCGTCAAGGTGCCAGGGAAAACACTCATTGCTGGACCCAAGATAAAGTATTGCCCAGCCCAGCAAGCAGCACATCATAGCCTGAGTGTATTGTTTCCTCTTGCCCACAGGCCCAGCCTAAGGGAGACAGTGAGAGCCAGCAAGGGGCTTCCAATGCAACTCGCCAGAGCCCACCTCCTCTGACTATAGATAATGCGGAATCAACACTGAGATCTCAGCAGTCTGTCCCGGGCTTGACACACCACAGCAGACAGTGGTCCTTGCTATCATCATTCTTACCAAAGCCCAACTAGAGGGAAATGGAGCTAAGGGCCCTAATACATGCAGCCCTCTCACCTGGACCAGAAAAGAGCTAAGATTAGGATTATTCTATGGCTTTGCCAAAAGGAGAAAACAACAGCCTAACCATAAGGGGAGGGGGGGATGCTGAAGATGTAATTCCGTTGACACAGTGTTTGCCTACCATCATGATGCCTGGGTTTCACACAGCACTGTTTTTTTTTAAAGGGTGGCGGCCACAGTGTCCATGCCTATAATCCCAGCTCTGGGGAGGTTCAGGAGTTTTCAAGGCCATCATCCTCAGCCACTCAGTGGATTCAAGGACAGCCTCGGGTACATGAGACCCTATCTCAATAAACAACCAAACAGACAAACTGTCCAAGTCAGGAAGGTGACACCTATATTCTCAGCTACTTAGGAGGCTGAGGCAGGAACAGCACTCGAGCCCAGAAGTTTGGAGCCAATCTGTGTGACAATATGAGACCCTCATCTCAAAAACTAACCGTTGAGAAAGCTGACAGAGTGCAGTGCAGACCCCAGTAGTGTTTGCAGCATTGGATTTGTGGATCTTGAGGGCTAGCTCCAGGTCCACAGACTTGTCTGAACCCTGGTTAAGATCTCAGATCTTAGCCAGGCGGTGGTGGTGCACGCCTTTAATCCCAGCACTTGGGAGGCAGAGGCAGGTGGATTTCTGAGTTCGAGGCCAGCCTGGTCTACAGAGTGAGTTCCAGGACAGCCAGGGCTACACAGAGAAACCCTGTCTTGAAAAAACAAAAAAACAAAACAAAACAAAAAAAAAAAAAAGATCTCAGATCTTGGCAAGGTCAAGCTCCTTACAGTAATGGGACCATCTACCAGGATGGAAAAAAAAAAATCAGCACACAGTAGGTCTCCCTCTGGGACATGGGCATAGGTGGCTAGTGTATCCAGACAGGAGCTTCTCTGATCCTTCACTGAGCCTTATCACATAAACTGGAAACGTGGTGCCGCACTAAAGAAGCCGGAGAGGTGTGGCTATGCCCCTGATGACATCAGAGGTGGGTCGACTCCTTGAAGGGGCACAGCACATGGAGATAGACCTGGCCCCAGCCCTGTTGTCCAGTTCTCTTCCTCCACTCCCACAGATGGCCTGAAGAGCTGGATGCCGGTGCTGTCTTTACATCCTGACTCTTTACCTCGAGTCTCAGGGAGCATTCCTCTCCTCAGCCCACACAGGCGTGTCCAGCACATCCCCTCCACAGCCCAGCCACTGTTCCCGCCCCTTCTTGGGCCTCCTCTGCCGGTTGGTCCACCCATCTAAAGCACTCTGGGGGCTTAGCCTTTGACACGTTATGTCTGATGCTGTGTACAATCTCAGAATCCTTTTCTGAGACAGACACAAAATCCATCTCAGGATCCTCACAGCAAGCATGCCTTGACAGGCCATTCCTCTGAGGACTAGAACCCAGGAAGAATTACCCATACCAATTTACCTCACAGGGAGTGCCCCACCCCCATCCCACCCCACCCCCAAGTCTGCTCACCATCCACCTCCCTGCCCTTTGACAGTCATCTGACTTACTAACACTTCACCTGAGGTATTCACTGGCGTCTCCATGACCACAGCTATCCTCCAGCCTCACACGGTAACCTTCCTTGATGTTAATCACATGACTCACCACTCACAGCCTGGGGCGCTTACTGTTGGAGGGCTCAAATCCAATTCCTTCCGTGTCCCAAGGACCAGCTCTGCCCAGTGCTGGTCCCATGTGCTCATCGTACCCAGTCCTCTTAAGGATTTTAGGTCACAGTCAGCAGCCTAGCACCAGGATTTATGAATCAGGAATGAATTATGAGGACAAGGGACCCATAGCTCCCTTCTCCACCATATCTGGACAAACAGGCCACCTCAAGAAGTTAGGGAAGGATGCAGCTAGATACATCTGACCCTTTAGCAAATGGGACCACAGAGACAAGAGACCAGCAAGGTAGCCCATCCCTGGCTTAAGCAAGAGAAGGGCACAGGCAACAGCCCAGCACTGCAAGTTAGAGCTCATCCCTTGGGCCTCATCTACTGTGCTCCCACCCAACACTGCACAGAGCCTGGGTCTGCCTACTAGCTGACGATTCCTGGAACCGCCCCTGGAATGTACTTCACAGGGTCACTGCCCTGTATACCACAGGCCTCCACTCTCTAAGGCCTCTCGGTGGATAGCGGTGTCTTGTGAGTGTGGAACCCAAAGCCAGGGTTCTCGGGGTGCTCGTCAGGCACTGCAGAGGATGTGGTCAGAGAATGGAAGGCAGAGAGGCACTGCCAATACTCCACCAGGTCAGGAGTCTAGCCATGAGTAACCTCTGTACCCATGGAGAGAACAGTCTCCAAGAACAGCTGCTTGCAAAACAGGTGACTCGAAGTCCAGACTCAGAAAAGCAGCTCTCTGGGTAGAGAAAGGAGCGGTCGGTGCATCCAGAGGTGGGCACAGGAATGGCGCTATCCTACCATGCACAGCTGGACCTACACCCCTCTACAACCAGTGATAGACTGGACAGCAAAACCCTTGCTCTGAATCACAGGGGCGTGAATCCCTGCTTCAGGGAAGATGAATGTAAGGATTGGGCAATGCAGTGAATTAAGGTCTGGCAGGCCATAGGTCTGCATGGCACTGCAGATGCCAGGGCAGGAAGCTATGTAACCATCACCCCTCACAGATAAGGCTCCTCAAACAGCCTCATAAAGGCCCCTCCCCTGATGCCACAGAGAGACACTCCAAGGCCTGGTGAATTCAGTCACCACAGATACAGGGGAGAGGTCACCAAGAGACCACCTGCAGACAGACTTCAAGGCCTCTGGGCTGGGCCAGGGCACTGCGGGACTGGACAGTGTCTGGGGCAGGGCCAGGCTGGGTGACATAAGGCCAGATTGCACTTCTGGCTGAGGCTGCAGCTTCAACTTGGGAACAAAGTTGGCACCTGACCCATTGGATACTGACAGTCATGAGCCCAGTCCCCCACAGGCAGAGCAAGTTTGCACAGGAAGGAGGGGGGGTACAGGACATTTCTGAACCTGAGTTGGGAAGGGCAGGGACTTGAGGCCTTGGGAGGCTGTGGAGAGGTGGAATGGGAGGAGGAGGAGAAGGAGGTCAAGATACCTCCGTAGAAGCAGATTCTGTGGGAACAGTCACAGTGAAGTGGAGAAAAGAGGGTGTCTCTGACACGGGGCCACAATGGACCACCTGGAGAAGAGACCCCAGAAATACCTGTCTGCTCCAGAAGTCCCTGGCTGCCCCATGGCCACCAGCACTCACCAGTCCTTGCCACTCTGGCCAGCCATTAGGCAGGGGACTCATGAGACAGTAAGAATAGCCAGGCTTTGGGTACAAAACTGTAAACACAAGTCTTTAAAATGACAGAGGCCTCCTTGGCCCTAAACTCTAAGCCAGAGGCCTCCACCATAAGTCCAGATCTCCCGGAACACTGCCCCCCACTTCCCACCCTGGCAGCACAGCAACAGGCAGGGGTTGAGCCATCTCCACTCAAGACCAGCCTCACCAGCTGCCCTGTGCATCGAGGTGAGCTAGCGGAGTGGAGGCTGACGGTCCGTGGTCCGAGAGATTCCTGAGATGAAGAAGCTGACGTGGCCCCAGACACCCCCAGGCACTGCACAGGGATTCACAACACCTGTCCCTAAGGGGAGCCTGCCCCATCCCATCCCATGCAAACCGCGCGCAGCTAGTCCAGCGTCCGTGCGGCCCGCTGTGAGGGGCTGTCACGTGTCCAGCGCATCACGCGTGGGTGAGGGCCCATGGGGGCGCACTGGCGGGCCATGCAGTGGTGGAGGAGGCGGCACCGAGTTGCGCTGGGAAGGCGGTGGTTGCAGCTCAAGTGCAAGCGCAGGTGGTGGAAAATCGCGAACCTGGCGACGGTACTCGAGGAACGTGCAGGCCTTGGTGGCCAGTGCCACCACGTTCTTGCCTACGAAGATGGCTGAGACTCGGCTGTCGCGGAAGAGTGCCATGTTGGCGGCACGAGCCAGCACAGCCACCACATTGACGGTGGCGAGGCTGAGCACCGGGTACAGCATCATCTTCTGCGGTGCGATGTGTTCCCCTTGCATGCTGACTTCACTGAGCGCTACGCAGGGCAGCACCAACAGCAGCATATAGCAATAGAAAAAGGTGAGACCTTCGGCCCACAGTGGCAACCCAGTGCGTGGTGGCTCCCAGAGGTTGGCCTGCATGTCCAGCAGATCCAGCAGATCTAAAGCCACCCAGAAGAGGCGGCCCCGCAGGTCCTCGCGCTTTCGGAAGGTGCGCACGTATTCCATGCGGTCTAGTGCCACAAGCAGCAGGAACAGGCCCGGCACGCACACAGACAGCAGCAGTGTCAATGCCTTGCGAGCCACTGGGTCGGCCGCTCCGCGCCGCGCCGCCTTGTAGTTCTGAAAGATGAAATAGAGCTTGATCTCCAGCACGAAGATATAGAGGAACCAGAGGATCATAGCGTAGCCGCGCTTGGCCGTGCGAACCTCGGCACCCACCCACACGGCCACATAGCGCAGCACCAGCAGGAAGCACACATCGCCTACCAACACAATTATGCACACGCCAATCTTGCGCGGGCCCTGGTTCTGCTCCACCAGGTATGCGTCCATGACGGCCATACTGCCCATGATCACCAGCGTGGTCAGGCACACGTGGCGCCGGTCTGGAGGAGGCAGCACCATGGTCAGCGGCCCGGGCTCGGCCCTGGCGCGCGCGGTCCCAACGTGAAGCGGGACAAGGTCCAGCTGTGTCCCAAAGAGCAGCGGGCCCCGAGGCTCAGCCCTCCGGCATGGCGCAGCGCAGCGGGGCGCGGGGCTCGTCCACTTGTCCGGAGAGCGCTGCTGCTCCCGGCCGGCGAGCTCGGAACCTGAGAAAGACCAAAGACAAGTCTGATTGTGGTGTCGAGTGGCACCGAGGCTGGTAGGGCGCACGGCAGCCTTCCCAAGCCTGGCCGTTTCCTGCGCATGGTGCTGTCCCCACGCCGGGTGCGGGAGGCCTCCTTGGTCGCACGCACGCGCCGCTGCTAGCACCGGAGACCCGGAGACCCTGAACTGGGCCTCCAGAGGGCGCTGCGGCCCCACCTGAGGGACCGATCTCATTCCCGCCACCGCCTGGAAGGAAATGGAACGGAAGTGGTTTCTCCCCGCCGCCACTCGCATTCTAAATGCCCTGGTGATTTGTCGCGGCTGGACCCACACCTCCCTCTCTCCTAGCTCTGACAGCTTGAGCCACAATGCCCGGACTGGCGGCTTTAGGCCGCTTCTTTAGGTACAGGGCATCTTCTCCTGATGTTGCGATAAACTAGGTGCACAAGAAGAACTGAAGACCCAGGTCCCACCCTGGGGACAAGGCACTGAGCAAGTTTTCCGATCCTAGATGGACAGTCATTCAAATCCTGAGATATCCATCCTACAAGTCCCTCGTGCCTATGACTGACTGCCTTGCACCACCAGCAGCCCCTTGTGTCTCCCCTTCCTGAGGCTAAGGCAAAACAGGCTATTCTCTTCCCTGACCCACCATTGCTAGCCATCGCCCTGGAGAAGTGTTTTCCTCCTGACCACACCTCCTGCTACACACTCTCTCTGACCCAGCACACTTGCACTTTCAGCTCCTCTGACCGTGGGCTTCCGATGCTGAAGCTCCCTCCACCTTCAAGGCCAACCTCAGGAAAGCCTTCAGTAGGATTTAGCCTCTCCTCATGTTCCTGGCACTGGCTGTCAGGTCTGTGGTACTCAGATGTGACGGCCAGATTGTGAGTCCTGATATCTGAGCCTTTTCACACCACCCAGCCCAAAGCCACTTCCAAACAAGGCCTTCCTTCCTCCTCTCCTCCTCTCCTCTCTCTCTTCCTCTCCTCTCCCCTCAAAGCACCTGGCACAAGGACTCTGTTTACTGTCCTGTCTAGACAAAGACATAAAATTTACTGTCACCCATAACAGTGATGCATTCAACCTGCTCCTGGTGACACCACAGTAACCCTCAAACTCCATCTCAGCTTCTGGCCCCTCCATTCACCCCTGGGGTTCTTACAGAGCTTCAATGAGGTGTTTAGGAGTCACCTGCCCACAGCACGGCTCCAAGGGTCCACACACTCCTGCTTGTCAGGTACACCCATTTCCATTCCCACTGGTGGGTACTCCTCTCCCAGGACGCACAGGCTGGACCCACCCCTGCCCACCTGGAACTCCATTGGCTACAGCCAAACACTGAGAATTTCCTTCCTCTTAGCAATTGTCCAGGCCGAATAGCCTGCTGCTGGCCAACCCATTCCATCATCTGCACACCGTTGCTCCCATGCTCAGTCACTGTCAAATGCCAAATGTCACGAGCCAACTGGTAATGGGACAGACCCCAACCGCTAAGAGAGGAGTGCCCGGCCTTCAGGAAGCCAGAATCCAAGTCTTACGTCCCCTCCCCCACACTCTGCCCTAGCCATGTTCCCAGAGACCCAGCCCAGGTCCACCTGCCCTGCGTCTCCCACGCCAGACCCAAATGTCCATCCCTACTGACCCTGCCCACCGTTCAAACCTCACACAGAGATTCAGGGCCTCCAAGCCCTAAAATGCCTGCCTCTCTCTCACGCTTTGCAAGATACCCTCTTGGCATCTCCAAAGGAGAGGCTGAGGCGAAGGAGGGTCCTCTCCTCCTCAACCCCTTTGAGGAGGGTCTAATGTTTCCCAGCAGGTTGCGTTTCAGTTTGTCTCTTCCCACTAAAGGTTTCCCCAGTGGGGTCTGGGCCTGGTCCCGCCGCCATGCAGCTGCCCCTGCCCATCCCACGGCCTGCAGCCTGGGGGCGGGAATAGTACAGGCCCGCTGGCAGTCGCTGCCGCTGCTGCCGCTGCCGCCGCCGCGCCGCCGCCGCCTACCGTCCGGCTCAGCCGACCCGCTCGGCTCAGCTACCCGCCTCCTGCTGTCCCGCCGTTAGCATCCCGCGCTTACCCGGCCGGCCAGATGCAGCGCGCCGGCCGGCCCCGCCGAGCCTCCGCGCCGGGCCCAGGCGCTCCGTGCTGCGCTCCGCCCCTCAACCGCGGGCACCGCCTCCGGCCGAGGCCCCGCCCCGCGCCCCCAGGACTCCCGGACCCCAGCCAAGAGAGGACCCAGGTCCTAAGGTTGTTGCGTAGTACGGGTTGCCATGGCGACAGCTCTGCGCGCTCAGGACAGGTGGCACTAGGTGCCAGACAACCTGGCATCCACACCAGACCCTGTGGTCTGTCCACTTGGCCTCACATACAGCAAAAAATAAAAATAAAATAATTTTTAAAAAAACGTCAAAGAGTTCTCATCACTCCTCCTCACACCATGAAATGGTTCTGTATGTAGCTCTCCAAGCTCAGACCCTGACAGCCACTAACGTGATTCTGCTTTCCTGCTTCAAGCAGACCTCTGGACCCAGACCCGCGGAGGAGGCCGGACATAAGGGCGGGGCTAAGTACCCCGCTAGCCGCAATTATACCTCCTGGCCAGACATCAGCAGTGGCTCGCAGGGACACACACGTTAGGGCCTAGATCCTAACATTAGAGTTTTATGCCCTGTGGGAAAAAATCCAGCTGTGAGGCTTTCAGTCAGTACAAGAACGCCGAATGGGAGTGCATCAAAGAGGACTAACAAGGCTCCAGGTTGAGACTTCTCTCCAGGTCCTGTCTTCACTAAGCCACCCATTCCTAACCTGCCATCCCAATAGCAGGGCTGCCCTGTCGCCGGAGGACAACAGGGAGGCTTACTGGTTGCCTACACTTCTTCCCCAGAGCTGCAGTTTTTCCTTTACAAGCACTGAGGATGAGGAGTTGAAGGGACTGAAGGGGTGCAGCTGGGTTTCCTCATCCTGTCAGCAGCCTAAACAAGACATTGGACACACTTGGTGCCAGCTCTGAGTAGGTAGGTGATGGATTCTGTTCTGGTGACCCTGGAGGCTAGATACAGGCATACTGGACCACCCTTCCTGGTGAGGATGGTTTCTAAGATGTCCATCAGCAGGAGTGACAAGTAAGGAACAGCCTATAATTAACAGTATGAACCCAACCAACCCACTCTCCCCAGAAGTGCAACTAGACCCCAAAACTCTCAACTACCGGGAAGCCCTACTCTAGCAATGAAAGATTCTCTGCGCGTGGTGCGCACGCCTTGAATCCTAGCACTTGGGAGCAGAGGCAGGCGGATTTCTGAGTTCGAGGCCAGCCTGGTCTACAGAGTGAGTTCCAGACACCCGAGCTACACAGAGAAACCCTGTCTCGAAAACCAAAAAAGAAAGATTCAATCTCCTCAGCCTTGGGGATCAGGGGCCTGGGAGGAGAACAAGCAAGAGTGACCTGACTCTGGCAGAGTCAAGCAAGAGTGAAGAGCGGCTGTGAGAAGGACAGACGGCACATGTCAGTCCGGCCTGCTCTGTTTCTTCCTACTTCCTCTCAGCCATGGTTAACCTGACCCTAACCTAAAACCTGCAAGCTTGCCTCAATGTTCTCTCTGTACCCCATGCCAGCATCCTCGAACTTATGGGCAAACATGAGAAAAGGGGACTCTGCAGCTGTGTTCATGGTCAGGACCACAAAAGGAGATGTCACCCTGAAACCATATGTGTGGGTGTCCTGAGTCTTTACAACAGTCCTTAGGAGAGCAAGGCTAGAGGGTCAGGTCAGAGGGTGAGGAGGCTGTGCCACCAGAAAGAAGGCGGCGTCAAGGGTCAGGGGCACGGACTCTGTAGAATCTGATTCAGCCAGCGCATGGATTCTACAGGGCCTCAGAAGTAAGCAGCCTTGATTCTAGCCTACTGGGGCCTAGGCTGATAACACCAGACAGTTTCTTCGAGCAGTTTGCTACAGCCACAGTGAGAAACAATGCAATTTCTGACCTGAAGCAACTCCTCACAACTACACCCGGAAAGCTTTGAGGTAGTGGAGATCAGCTCTATGGCCACACCTGTAGTTCCAGCTCTCAGGACTGTAGTGGGGGGGGGGGGGGGGGGTAACTTGAGCTCAGGACATAAGACTAGTATTGTAAAGCACAGCAATATATTGCCTAAAAAATAAATAAGTCAGAGACCTGTGATCCCAGGTCTAGAGGAGGTTGACATGGTCATACTGACCCAGGTAGCCCATACAAAGTAGGTCCAGAGGAATTTCCAGTTACACAATTACAAACCCACTATGATCCACAGAGCCTCTTGACTCGACATCCTAACCCGGCCATGGCTGTACTCCATCAGATACTGGGTGGGATTCAGTTGGCCAGCCTCAGAGCACAGCCTGGAAATGTGCAGGGTATCGTCACAAACTATGCTTCGTTCAGAGAACCAATGAAAATCCACAGGGCCCAGGGCAGAAAAACACCGAAACTTTCAACTACACACGAGCAGACAGTCAAGCAATACAGAAATAAGCAAATATATGTCAGACAGAGGATGCAGGGCTGACTCAAAATGTGAGAAAAAAAAATGGTGTGATCTACTTACTATGCAAACAGAAAAAAGAACTACAGGGCTTAACGAACGCCTTTAATCCAGCACTTGAGAGGCAGAGGAAGGGGGATCTCTGTATCTGTGGTCAGTCTGGTCTATATATCAAGTTTCAGACCAGCCAAGGTCTATAGTGGGACTTAGTCTCAAAAACAAAACAAAAACAACAAACAAAAACAAAAAGCATGTGCTTATATTAAATGATTCAGTAAAAGTCTGCAGCCATCAATGAATCAGAACAGAAAGAATATAGCTTATACCTAAATCTAATACAGGGAGTCTACAACAATCAACAGCAAAACCACAACTATCATGACATTGAAGAATGGCCAAAGGCAGGCACAGTAGTGCACCCCTTAATCTCAGTACTTGAGAAGCCGGGTCATGAGGATCTGGAGCCCAAGGCCATCCTCAGTGACATTCTGAGTTTGGAGCCAGTCTGGGCTACATCAAACTGTCTCAGAACAAAAGTGTAAATGCTTTGTGCCATGGTCAAGGACAAGGTAAGGACATCAACCCCATTCCTCACTCTTCAACTTGCTCTCAATCCTGGCCAAAGGGGAAAAAACTAGAAAGTAAGAAAAAAACATACACTAGAAACTCAGTTCAGTGGTGATTCTTCAACCTGTGAGTCACGACCCTTTTGGGGGCCCCACAGTTGAGAACCACCATTGCATATCAGATATTTACACTACAAATTTATAACAGTAGCAAAATTACAGTTATGAAGTAGCAACAAAATAATTTTATGGTTGTGGGGGTCACCATAACATAAAGAGCTGTATTAAAGGCCCACAGCATTAGGAAGGTTGAGAACCACTCACTGGTTTAGAAAGAAAAAAATATGTAACTCTCCCTGCTGATAGACAGCATGAAAGTCTATAGAAATCCCAAGTTTCCCCCCAGTCTGGAGTGTTTATTAGCAAGCTTAGGAAGGCAGAAGGACAATAGGCGAAAGCAAAACTCCAGTCCTGTAGAGTCACAGGCCCTGTAGCTGGCCAGGGCAATGGCTCGGGAGCTGAGAATTGTGCTGCTCTTCCTACATGGGTTGGCCCGAGGCCCCTACACACAGGTAGCAGATGTCCAGCATGGTCTTCATGTGGGTCCTCTAAAAAGTGGAGCGGGGCTGACCCTGACTCTGTTGCCTCCCTTTGGATCTCTTTCGCCTAGCTGGGTTGCCTTGTCTGGCTCAGTGGGAGAGGACCGCCTAGTCCTGCTATGGCTTAATGTACCAGGGCTGGTTGGTACCCATAGGGTGGGAGTGGGGCGCTTCCCTTCTCAAAGGAGAAGGAAAAAGGAGAGGGGAGGAGGGAGGAGAGGGATGTGATGGTGGGACTGGGAGAAGAGGAGGGAGAGGGCTGCAGTCAGGATGTAAAGTGAATACATAAATAAGTTAAAGAAAAAGCAACAACAAAAAAATAGAGACAGACAGACAGACAATTCATGCTGCTCTTGAAGCAGGGTATCTCTATGACTTCAAGTCAGCCTGGACTACACAGCAAGTTCTAGGCCAGCCACGGTTATATATTGTGAGCCATCTCTAAAAACAAAACAAACAGAACCATGCTGCTCTTTGAGATAACTCAGGACCAGCGTCTGGGTCCCATCACCCACAGAGGTAGCTCACTGTAACTCCAGCTCTAGGGGATTTGATACCCTCTTCTGACCTCCACAGGCACCACCACCACCCACACACACACACACATACACACAGGCATGCACATACACACATGCTGACATGCAGACACACATAGATCAAAATAGAAATTATCTGAAAAATGTCATTAGCAGTGAATGATTAAAAGCCAATATTTTGAAAGTAATAACATTTACAGTAACCACGATAAGTTCAATAATCAGTATTAATCTACAGAAACATATCCGTCAGAAACGGAGCTATACTGATGGAAGAAACCAACAGTGTCTCAGCACGTGGGGCCCGTGAGCAGCCAAGTTCACCCCAGCTCTGCCCACGATGAGCTGTACACCGAACGCAACTCCAGCCAACAGCCCTGAAGTTTTATAGATACAAATAAGCTGACCATAATTTCATACGCAAGTGTAAAGCCACAACCCAAAACAATGCTTATAGAGAAAGACAAAAGACGAAAGAGTCCAGACAATCGGGTAAAGGGCTAAAGACTGAACCCACTCCGGTCTCAAGTATGCTAGGCAGCATTTCGCCTTGAAGCCATGCCTCCCAGCCAGCATTAACAGATTTTTTTTTTTTTTTTTGAGACAGGATCTCTCTGTGCATCCCCAGATAGACCAGGCTGGACTTGAACTCACAGAGATCACCTGACCTCTGCCCCCTAAGTGCTAGGATAAGACA
Source organism: Mastomys natalensis (assembly GCA_021653895.1). Lineage (NCBI taxonomy): Eukaryota > Metazoa > Chordata > Mammalia > Rodentia > Muridae > Mastomys > Mastomys natalensis. The sequence goes on along the minus strand of JAJTUV010000047.1, from coordinate 1,919,321 downwards.
TGCACCACCATGCCCAGCTCTTGGTAGATTTTAAGAACCCATGTAAACCTGAGTGACCAGAACAGTTTATATAGGCAGAAGGAGAAGTACAGAGGTCTGTGAGACAAGAAAGAGATAAGCTCTTATGAACCTGGCTAGTGGACATACAAATACCCTTACTGACTAGGTTACAAGCCGCACGGACCACCATGCAGTTCAGTGGGTCTTGGCATATTCACAGGCAAAAAAAAAAAAAAAAAATCTACTTTGTTCCTTACCCAAAAATTAACCCAATTGTTACATAGACCCTAAATTGCATGCAAAGTTAGGAAACCTTCAAAAGCATAAAAAAGTCAAAAGAAAATCTTTAGCCTATCATGATGGCACACACCTTTAATCCCAGCACTCGGAAGGCAGAGGCAGGCAGATCTCTGTGAGTTCAAGGCCAGGCTGGTCTATATAGTGAGTTCCATGACAATTAGGGCTACATAGTGAGACCCTTTCTCAGAAAAAAGGGGATGGGGAGAGGAAAAGAAAATCCTTTCAACCTGGGGCAAAAATAAACAGACTCTTAGATATGACACTAAAGCACCATACGTGATAGGTAAATTGTGATTTGGGTATAGTCAGGCAGAGATAGCCCAGCACATGCAAGACCCTGGGTTCATCCTCCAATACACACAGAGAAATGAACTTCATAAAAATCTACAACCTTGGGCTGGAGAGAGGCTCAGCGGTTAAGAGCACTGAATGCTCTTCCAGAGATCCTGAGTTCAATTCCCAGCAACCACATGGTGGCTCACAACCATCTGTAATGGGATCCGATGCCCTCTTCTGGTGTGTCTGAAGACAGATAGCTACAGTGTACTCACATACATAAAAAATAAATAAGTCTTTGAAAAAAAAGATCTACAACCTTCTGCTTGAACAAGAAGTGCGTATGACTCTGTGATAGTGTCTTTAGCATTAATGTAGTCCCCAGTCAACCACCAGAACCAAAATGAGGGTGGGGGACACTGTCCTCCAACAGACACTATTAAGAGAATTAATAAGTGGCTGCGAGGTGGTGGTGGTGCACATCTTTAACCCAGCGCTCAGGAGGCAGAGGCAGATAGATCTGAGTTCGAGGCCAACCTGGTCTACAAAGCAAGTCCAGAACATCCAGGAGTGCACAGAGAAATCTTGTGTCAAAAAACAGTTAAAAGTGGTGGTGCTGTCTATAACCTTAGCAGTCAGGATAGGGACACATAGGAATCTCCAGTTGGAGACCAGGCTGAGCCCCACAACAAGACAAGACCCTTATAAAAGAGGCACGGAGACACTGAAAGTATTTGTAAACCATATATCAGGCAAAAGACTTCTATGAGAAAAAAAAAAAAAAGAGTCCCCGTGATCATTTGACTTACAACTTCTTTTTCAGCTTTATGGTGTTTGGGAAAGCGATACATGTTCAGTAGGAACCATACTTCAGGTGGCTATAATCCTGCCTCACACTGGACGGCTTGGAACTGCAGTCGCTGCAGGCCTGGAGGTCACATGGAGTCTGCGGTGCACCGTGCTGCTGGTTGCAGCACTTGTACATCAGCACGTGGTTTTCAACGTTTGATGCATGTATCACGTATCGGATTCATCTCATTGAAAATAAGACGATCATCTGTATAGTATACAGGAGGGTTTGAAGGGAAGGAAGGAGGGGGCAATGATGTAATATAATCTCAAATTTGTACGTATACATATACATCTCAGTGATAAGATCTCTGTGAGTTCAAGACTAGCCTGGTCTACAGAGCGTTCCAGGACAGCCAAAGGTCCATAATAGAGAGACCCTGTCTCAAAACGGGGAGGTGGGAGCTGCTTGGCAGAAATTCAAATTCCTCCAGGGTCAGAACTTCTTGAAATCAAAACTATGTGCTCAAGGTTGTAGGTGGCTCAAAGTTGCATTCTTCTTATCAGGTGAGTCACTTTAAATCTGCCCAGTCAAGTAAATGCAAGGCTGAGCTCTGACCCCTTTCATTAAGAATAAACCCAGCAGGAACCCCACCCAGTGTGCTGGCCTGCTTGGTCCGCAAACTTCTCACCTTGCTGAAATACTTAGGACTGGCTAATCAATCTTCTTAGGACCCAGACTTGTTTCTAACATACAGGGTGATTCATGGTTTAGCCTCGGCTGTCTACTTGACACCTCCTAGGGTAAACTGAAAGAGTCTCAGCTGAAGAACTACCCAGATTAGATTGGCTGTGATGTGGACCGTGAGAAACTGCCTGGTTTGATGATTGACTGGGGGGGGGGGCAGCCAACTGTGGGTGGCGCTCTCCCTATGCAGGTGGGCCTAAACTGCTAGGGAAGGAATCCAAGCATGATCCAGTGAGCTAGCAAGCAGAGTTCCTCCATGGTTTCTGACTCAAGTTCTGCTCTGACTTCCTTCATTGATGTACTGTAACCTGGAAGTACAAGCTGAATCAACTTTTTCTTTGGTGTTTTATCACAGCAACGGAATAAGGGTAGTACGGTCCACTTCGCACACCTCTCAGAGTGACTTCCACTTGATGCTACAGCTTGGATCTAGAATGCTGCCCGCATGGGCCCACGTTAAGGGCTTGTTTCCTAGGGTGGTGTGATTGGAAAAAGTATTGGTCTTCTCGTCACTAGGGGTGTACCTCTGAAGGGGACAGAGGGCTCCAGCCCTTCTTCTTGCTCTTTTTCACATCCCTGCTATAAGATGAACAGATATTCCCTGATGTGTGTCTTCCACAGCTAAAGAAATGAGATATGGCTGGGCAGTGATGGCACAGCCTTTAATCCCAGCACTTGGGAGGCAGAGACAGGTGGATTTCTGAGTTCGAGGCCAGTCTGGTCTACAGAGTGAGTTCCAGGATGGCCAGGCTTACACAGAGAAACCCTGTCTCGATAAAAAGAAGAAGAGGAGGGAGGGAGGGAGGGGAGGGGAGGGGAGGGAGGGGAGGGAGGAGGGAGGAGGGGAGGGGAGGGGAGGGAAAGAAAAGAAATGAGGTATGGACCAAAACCTAAAACCTTGTGATCCAAAATAAGCCTTCCTTGCCTAAGCTGATGATAAAGTTAGTCATTTCAATAACACAGTGTCATAGGCCAATTGACAATTTTGGAAGTTATAGGTAGCTGGGACTTACATCAGTCAGTCAATTACAAACAGACTGAAAGGCAAACCAATTCTCTTTCTACCATTCACATCTAAAAATAAGTAAACAGACAAGTTGACATCAAGGAACAGACAAGACAGTCTCCTGTAAATGGGGGCTAAAAGGAAGTTCAAGGCCCCAAACTTCTGAGAATGATGGCCAGGAAGGTGTGCCTACATCCCCCTGCCCCCAGAAACAGACACAAATAGAACTTCGGAGTATAAAGTACCAGCAGGGGCTCAGAGGCACACTGCTCAGGGTTTACCTGTGGCCAGTAGGACTAGCAATTCTACTGAACACTGTGTCACAACAGGGTAGGCAGCACCAGGGAAGAAAATGGGAGTCACTCATGGTCCATGTCTACCCAAAGAATGTGTCCCTCCTAGAGAGATAGCAGGAAATGTGCCACATTGGTGTGAAGGCCAGGAAAGACAGAACAGAACTGAGACAGAATGAAGGACACTACAGAGGGTGGCAAACACCACCACACAAAGACGTGTGCATAACTGGGACTAAGCAGGGGATTTGGATGCAGTCTACAGATTAGACAGGACATAGGACTGTAGTATTTCCCTAACACTGAAGGGTCATGCTGTGTACATGCTGTGTACATGTTTTACAGGTTGGCCATCCTTTGACTTCAAGACTATCCCCTTAGACGGTCGGGGTATTGAGCTTCATGCCATACAGCATAATTGTTTAAATTAGTTTTATTTATCTACGTGAGTGTGTGAGGCTGCACAAGTTTACACGCACCATGTATAGGCACCTGTGGATGTCAGAAGGTGTCAGACTCCCTGGAATTTTAGTTATTAGATGGTTATGGCTGCCTGATAAAGATGATTGGCTGTAGGGAAAGCAAGCACAGTGAATGCTCCTATCCACCGGGCCATCTCTCCAACTCTGAGCTTTATTTCTTTGTTAAAGTGTGAGCTGCACAGAATCTGGCTACTACTCCTGATCTCAAACTCCTCGGCACCACCTTGGTTTGTCCAGTAACTGGGCCAAGTGTTAAGTACCAAACCTGACTCGGCAAACTGTTCTCGAACGGTGGAGCGGTATCCACACAAAATATGGGCAAGCAGGTTTACACCACACACGCTTTATTCATGCTGCATATGTGTGTATATGCCTACGGTACAGGGACAGAGAGACGCTCAAGGAAAATACCCCATAGCGGGTGAGTGTTTATGAGAGTCATTCGAAGTTACTTCTGCAGATTTTTTTATTTGAAATTATGTTTTATGTTAGCAGTTTCTAAAAACCAATAGGTGTAATTCTTTACATCAACAAACTCAAGGAAAATATGATCGTGTCAGTAGATGCAGAAAAGACGTTAATAGAATCTCATCGCTGCACATGACTTATAAGAGAGGAGCTCCTGGGAGAATGGGAGAGAATGATCCTTAACCAATAGAATGCGTCTACAAAAAGCCTACACAAATAGCAAGCTCAGCAATTATGGTTAGAAATACTGTTGTCGAACCAGAAGTAGATAGATGCCCACAGCTACTGATTTTCTCATTTTTGCACTGGGACACCAGAACCAGAAAGGACAAGTGATGAGTAAGAAGTAGACTTTTTAAATATGTATAAGGAGTGTGTCTGGAGAGATGGCTCAGTAGCTAAGCACATTTGCTATTCTAACAGATGAACCTGGGTTTGGTTTCCTACCAAACTACCTACACTGACTGTAGTTCACAATAATCCATAACTCCAGTTCTAGGGAAACCCGATGTCTTCTGACCTCCATGGGCGCCAGGTATATGCATATTATGCACATAGATACTTGCAGAAAAAAAAAAAAACATGGACACACATAAAAGTTAATCTGAAGCAGCAGCAATCAGGACTGGACCAGTGGCTCAGTGGTTAAGGGCACTGCCGCTCTTCCAGAGGACCCAGGTTCGATTCCTAGTACCTACGTGGTGACTAACAACCATAACTCCAGTTCCAGGGGATCTGACGTGCTGGCCTCCCCAAACAGGGCGTACATGTGATACACAGGCACATATGCGAGCAGAACCCCCAAACACCTTTTAAAAATTTTTAATTTTAGAAACGGAACTCATCAATTTTTTTCAGGTGATATAATCGTACTCATGACAACTTTAAAAGAACTAGAGATAAGTTCTGAGAATTACTAAGTGAGTCTAGCAAGCAGAAATCAGCTATGCTTCTGCCATCTTTAGTAAATGCAGTATTAATCTTCAGGGAGGAAAACAGAGAGGGAGAGAGTTAATAAAGCTTACTCAAATGCTGATAAAGAAAACCAAACAAGATAAATTCTCTACCCAAGGATCCATGGGACAGCGATAGAGCGCTCAGGAATTAAAAGAATCAAAATTATCAAAACATGGATTCTCTTTAAACTACCAGGATAAACTTTTTCAGGGGATTGTTTGTTTAGTTGTGGGTTTTTTAGGGTGGAGGTAGACGACTTGTTGATGTTGTTGTTTGCTGCTGCTGCTGAGACAAAGTCCCCCTACATAGCCTTGGCCGTCCTGAAACTCACTATGTAGACCAGGCTGGCCTTGAACGCAAAGAGATCCACCTGCTTCTGCCTCCCAAGTGCTGGTGTCAAAGACGTGCTCCACCACGGCCAGCCAATCTTTTTCTAAAGTTTGACCCTCTCTCTACAATGTCTAAGGGAATGCTGTCAGAAGAGAGCTGACTCCTGAAACAGCGAGAGAACACGCCCTCCACACGTGGCAGGTAAGTAATTCACAAAAGGATTGGCACGAAGAGCAAAAGTGAGAATCAGAAACTCAGCAGCAGGTGGCCACGGAGGCACGGGCCACTATGGAGGCACGGGCCTGGAATCCCAGCAGCCAGAGGCTGGCTCAGGAAGTTCATCAGATCATGAGCAGTCTATGCTGTCCTGTCCAGAACCAACAAACAGGAGTCCCAGTGTAGCGTCCGTCCTACGCCTATAACCCCAGAACTTGTGAGATGGAGGCAGATGGATCAAGAAGTCAAAGCCTTGGTTATGGGGAAAGGTGCACGACACCAAGCACGTTAGCTGGTGTGATCCCTAAAATCCACATGGTGGAAGGAGGAACTGGCCCCTGCAGGTTGTCCTCTGACATCCACATGCTTGCTGTTATGTGTATGAGAAAGAGAGAGAGAGAGAGAGAGAGAGAGAGAGAGAGAGAGAGAGCAGAAGGCCAAGGGGAAGAAGGTGGCCTCAGCCCTTGCCATCATGAGGAAACAGGAAGCAAAAAAGGTGGTCAATCTTTTGTTTGAGACAAGACCCAAGAACTTCAGCACTGGACAGGACATCCAGCCCAAAAGCGATTTCACACGCTTCATTAAATGGCCCCACTACATCAGGCTGCAGCAGCAAAGACCCATCCTCTATAAGTGGCTCAAAGTACCCCCTGCCATTAACCAGTTCACCTAGGTCCTGGACAGACAAACAGCTACCCAGCTGCTTAAGCTTGCCCACAATTACAGGCCAGAGACAAAGCAAGAGAAGAAGCAAAGGCTACTGGCCCGTGCTGAGAAGAAAGCTGCTGGCAAAAGGGACATCCCAACTAAGAGACCACCTGTCCTCCAAGTAGGGGTTAATACAGTCAGCACCTTGGTGGAGAACAAGAAGGCTCAGCTGGTGGTGATTGCCCATGACGTAGATCCATTGAGCAGGTGGTTTTCCTGCCTGCTGTGTGTGGAAAGATGGGGGTGCCCTACTGCATCATCAAGGGAAAGGCCAGGCTGGGGCGCCTGGTCCACTGAAAGACGTGCACCACTGTTGCCTTCACACAGGCTAACTTGGAAGACAAGGGTGCTCTGGCTAAGCTGGTGGAAGCTATTAGGACCAATTACAAGGACAGATATAAGGAGATCCGGCACCACAGGGAAGACAACATCCTGGGTCCTAAGTCTGTGGCTTGCATTGTCGAGCTGGAAAAAGCAAAGGCTAAAGAAATCGCCACTAAACTGGGTTAAATATACACAGCTAAGTCTTCTGTACATAAATATAATTACAAAATTAAAAAAAAAAAAAAAGACCTCAAGGCTAGGGGACAGGTTAGAGAGATGGCTCAGTGGCTACGGATACTTCCTGCCAATCCTGATGGCCTGAGTTGGATCCCTGGCACCATATAGGGGAAGGACAGAACCAAATTTATCCCCTGTCTAATTATTTTTATTGTTATTATAATTATTATTAAATGGGAAAAATATAAGAAAAATGAAAGCACCCAGCCTCTGCTACATAGAGAGTTTGAAGCCAGCCCAGGCTATGTGAAACTCTGTCAAGAGCAAACAAATAAAAAAATTCAGAAACTAAGGGACACTAGCTCCTCAGAACAGTGCAAACAGGTGGGGCATCCATAAATGATACTAAGAAATTTCCATGTTAAAAAAAAAAAAAAAAGTCGGGGCGAAGAGATGGCTCAGTGGTTAAGTGCACTGGCTGCCCTTCCAGAGGTCTTGGGTTCGATTCCCAGCAACGACATGGTGTCTCACAACCACCATGGGGTCTGATTTCCTCTTCTAGTGTGCATGAAGACATAGTACTCGTGTATACATTAACTAAATAAATACATTTTTAAAAACAAAAAGGAAAAGAAAAAAAAAGTTAAAGAATCAGGAGCTGAAACTGGCTCAATGAATGAAGTGTAAATACTTAAAGCTGGACACTTAAAGCGGTGCCATGTGTCTGTAACCAAGCTAGTCAGTGTTTTAACAGAGTCTCAGAAACTAGAGTAGAGCTGGCCATCGGTGGCGCACCAATCCCAGCACTTGGGAGCAGAAGCAGGCGGATTTCTGAATTCGAGGCCAGCCTGGTCTCACAGTGAGTTCCAGGATAGCCAGGGGCTACCAGTAGAAACCCTGTCCGAAAACAAACACCCTATCTCAAACAAACAAACAAACAAACAAAAAAAAAACTAGAGTAGAGGGATGGAGAGATGGCTTGGCAGTTAAGGCACTGGCTATTTTCCAGAAGTCTTGATTCAATTCCCAGCACTCACATGGGGCTCATGAACATCTATCTATAACTGTAGTGCCAGGGGACACTATAGTGATGCCCTCTGCTGGTATACAGATATACATGTATGACAAAAAACCCATACACAAAAATAAGTAAGGTTTTTAATTTTTTTTAAAAAGGTAGAAGGTGATGAAATATATCTGGCCTCCATACGTATGCTTGTGCACGTGTGTGTGTGTGTGTGTGTGTGCTACATAAAAACAGATATGGTGCTAGGCCATGGCACATGTCTTTAATCCCAGCACTAGGGAGGCAGAGGTAGGCAGATCCGTGAGTTCAAAGACAGCTTGCTTTACAGAGCAAGTTCCACGACAGCACAAAGAAACCTGTCTCAAAAAAAAAAAAAAAATACAACTAGTCATTTACAGAAGAAAAACCCAGGGCTACAGAGATTGCTTGGTAAGTGAGGTGTTTGTAGTGCAAGTGTGAAGGACAGGGTGGACTGCCTGTGGTCCCAGCACAGGGAAGTGAGGACAGAGGAAACCTGAAGCAAGCTGTCTAGTCCCAACAGCTATAAGGGCAAACTCTGGGTTCAGCAAGAGACTGTTCCTCAGCATGTAAGATGACTGTGAGCAGGGAAGGCACTCAACACCCAAGCATGTGCACACACTTACCTGTGCATGTGTGCCAGCCCATGCACACATGTGCCTACACACAAACATGCAAACACACATGGACCACACACACATATACATATACATTATACATATACACATATGCATAAAATAAAACCAGAAAACTAAGGAAGTGCATGCACTATACTCGACTTCAGCAATCAAAAAAGCACATGGGATAAAATGACCACTTAACATCCAGTCAACGGTCTGTAGAAGCTGAGACATATTAAAGGATGTCAGGGACCCTTGCAGGAAGAGCTTGCAGGCACTGGGCTGCAACTGTCACCTTGACCAGACAGCCAAGTCACTGCTCCATAGCAGGCTTCAAAGAACCAGAGCTAACGTGGGTGTTGAACTGTGGGAAATGGACAGAGATGGGTACACACACCTCACTGCACACGGCATGATGTCCAGTCCGTGCACACAGAGTGGGAAAACACAAAGACGTGTATTAGCTGGAGCTACGGGTCCTGAAATGTGTGCTAAGGCATCCCAGGATGCCACTGTGAATTCTCAGGGAACACTGCAAGGCAATGGGGGTGGGGGTGAGGGGCATGTTTTTGAGCCCAAGCTGGCTTGAACTCATAGACACTCACATGCCTCCACCTCCTGAGTTCTGGGATTAAAAGTATGTGCCATTACACTTGGTTATTTTAGTTTTGCGGGAAGCTAACAGTGATATGCAGCCCATCAGATATCTCCTGAACAACTTGAGAGAGCTAAGGGTTTCAACACTGGGTACACTCCCCTTTGATTATCTCTTTAACAAACTGGGTTGACAGCCGCTGCTGCGATAAGAAGGCAAATTCCAGGCAAAAGCCAAAGCAAATCAGGATGCCCAGCTGATAACACCTGATCTCATAAAAGCTTGAAAGTGTAGACTCACAATCCTCTCATTATGCAAGCACAGTTGTTTAAGAACTAAACCAAGGGTTTTGGATTGGTTTGCCGCAACTCCACACACACCCATTTACGTGTCTTTCACAACTACATTTTTTTTTTTTTTTGAGATAAGCTCTTGTGCATCCTCAGCTGGCTTCAACTTGCTATGTAGCCCAAGGATGACCTTTAACTGCTGATTCTCCTGCCTCTGCCTTCTGAGTGCTGGGATTACAGGCGCCTGGCACCACATCCTGCTTATCAGCTGCTGGGAACAGAACTCAGGATTTCACACATGCTAGGCAAGAACTCTACCAGCTTAGTTACAGTCTCAGCTCCACAATTAACTTCCTAGGACAGGACAAAAGCTCCTGTGCTGTTTGAGCCAAACAAATCAACGAACTGTTAGGCCTTCCTTTGGTTGGTCTGTGTGTGTTTGTGTGCACGTGCACACATGTGTAGGCCAGAGATCAGTACCATGTTTACTCCAGTATGGTTTTCTACTTTGTTGTTTGTTTGTTTGTTTTTGGTTTGGTTTTTATTTAGTTTTGGTTTTTTGAGACAGAATTTCTCTGTATATCATTATATATTTTTTATATATAATTCTAAAATTATATCTATTCATATAAATTATATATAATTGTTATATGATTATTAAATATATTTACTTATTATGTATATTGTGTGTGTGAGTGTGTGTGTGTGTGTGTATACCGACACTATAGCTGTCTTCAGACACAGACTAGGGCATCAGATCCCATGACAGATGGTTGTGAGCCACCATGTGGTTGCTGGGAATTGAACTCAGAACCTCTGGAAGAGCAGTCAGTGTTCTTAACCACTGAGCCATCTCCCTAGCCTCCATCATCACCTTATTTTGGAGATAGGGTCTCTCACTGAACCTGGAGCTCACCAGTCAACTAGACTGTCTGACCAGCAAGGGCTTTAGATCCTCCACTCCTCTTGCTAGTACCTGCATTACAGGCTCGTGACTTCAAACCCACCTTTTTACACGGGGGTGCTGAGGGTCCAAACTCAGGTGTTGATGCTTGCATATCAAGTGCTTTACCTACTGAGCCATCTCTCCAAAGGATGTAAGGAAATTACTGAAGACACAGACAATATCGTGAACAGAGACCACCAGGCCTGCAATGAACAGCAAGGATTCAGGAGGGCCAGCTAAGAGTCCCTTGTGTCCCTCAGGTGTGTGTAGGTGGGAGCAACAGTGTCTCATCCAGTCCCTGGCTCCCCTGCTTACATCCCAGGCTTGAAGCCTGACAGTTGTCCCTAGCCCATGTGTTGGTTGTCTCTATTATCACATCCACACAGTCCCTAGGGTACAATGGAGACACCGAGGAAGAGTGGTTCAGGGAAAGCTCGAATCCACAAAGAGGAAGTTGGGTTACAGACAGACCGCATAGGAAGAAACTGTCCTTCACCCCCTGCAATCAATAAGATCTCCCTTGACTTCAGGCACTGTGGTGCTTGCGGTTTGCAGATCCTTTCTCTTAGGATGGGTATGAGGGTATCACCACCCCCCACTGCTGTCCGGTCTAACAGTCATTTCCTGCTTGTACAACCTCAGATGGGCCCCTGCCTGGGGCTCTGACCTCATTTTCCTAGCTGTGGCCTGCAGGAGGCCCAGGCCTCAGATTTGCATCTTGCTTCCTCCCTTCCAGTGTGGTCCCAGCCACATCAGGGTTCTCACCGGAATCCTCACCTATTCTCTGGTCTCAACTTCAACTTGTGAAGCTTAACTGCACACCAGGCACCCCACTCTGTGACAACTGTCAGAGTAAAGGTACATGGTGAAAGGTGGGTTCCACAGATGACTGCACATGCCTTCAGCTTCTCAGACTAGGACACCAGACCCTGTGCCTACAGCAGCTGGAACCTGTGGAGCTCCCCAGGCAGGCCTCACCTCCCTTCTGCTAGACCCCAGAACCTCTCTCAAGTCAGAATAGGCCATCCAAAATGAAGACCAGACCTAGGCCCTGCTGAACTCTGCCCTACTTCCCACTACCATCCCTTTACACATGAAACTGACACCAATCAAATGCTGTTTTACTCCCCCACCCCACCACACCAGCCCTCTAGCCCCACTGCATGGGTTTGTTTAGAGTCTCTCCTCTCTCAGATTTAAGTTGTGGGCTCTCAAGTCTTGTCCCACGCCATCCCTACCTCATCAAAGAGTACCTCATGTTTTTCTTGCCAAATGGGTAAGGGAAAAGACAAATACGGCCAGAGCATGAGAGAGGACCAGGGCAAGTGGAGAGGGCATGGTCACCCAGGCACTAATACCCTCAGGATGGTGACAGCTCCAAGCCCAGAGCTCCTGCAGGACTAAGCTTCAGAGGCACCTGTTGGGGCGTGGGGGGACAAGGCATGAGACTTCATGACCATACTTAGAGACACAGGTGGACAGAGGCTGTGGGCCCGAAGGAAAGGCAACAGTAAGACAGACAGACTGGAGGAAGCCAGTCCTGAGCTGATGAGAGTGTTGGTTTTGTGTTGAGCTGTAAACACCCAACATTTTGTTTTGTACAGATGAGCAAGAACAACAAGTGTGGGCCACAGGCCTTTGAGTGGCAGGAAGACCCTTCCAGAAGGGCTGGCAGCCCCAAGCAGAACCTGTCTGCCAGGCAGTCCTTTCTCTCGGAGCTGGTGGCACTGCTCTCAAAGTAGCTGTCTGTTGTGGACACTTCAGTCTAAGAATATGCCGCCATAACTGGAAGCCTAACCCAGGAGGCCTTGCCCAAGTCCCAGCTACTCTACAGGACGACTCCACCAGTCTTGAAAGGCGGCATCCCAGGGAAGGCCCTTGAACTCTTTTCACGCGGGTGTGAAGAGGGCTGCTGCCTCAGTAAGTCAGCAAGAAGCCAGCGCTGGGGGAACTAGGAGCTGGGCTGATTTGCATAAACAGAATCCTCCATTAACATGCTGTACATCCCTCCTGGCGATACAGTCACCAGGCTGCTCAGCTGAGATGCCCCAGGTGCTACACTCAGCCATCAAAGGGCTTCCTCAGAGTCGTCTTTTCTTGTCCACTTGAGAGCCTCAGTAGAGCAGGCTGATCTGATAACAGCAATAGTGACAGCAGTGAAGACAGCACAGAGGTGGAAGGTGATGGCGAGAGACTGCAAGCCATCGCTAGGTCTTGGAGTTACCAAGCCTTGAGAGCCAACGGTCTCAACATCCAGGAGTTTGGAGCTGTAATGCTACCTTGCACTAGCTGGCACTGCCACTAGCTACTGCTTGTGAGGATGCTAGCTAGAGGGTTTCATCAACGGCTGAGTGCTGGGCTGCAGGCTATGGTAAGACACCGGAGCAGGGCTCCTCCAACCTGATCCTTGGAGTCTCTGGCTCCTGAGGCCCAGACCCACACCCCTCTAGTTCCCAGGCCTGGAGCCAAAGCCTGAGTCTATCAGTCCATTCGGTTCATTCGGTTCCAGCTCTCATGAGCCAAGAGTTGCTAATGCTACAACCGCTCGCCTACTCTGACTCCCCTAAGTAAAATGACCCCAGCTAGTTGTTTGACAGCAATTGCCAAGGTCCCCATGATTAAACAAGAGCAGCTAAGTGCCCTGAGCTTCTCTCCTAAATGACAGAATACTCCTCAAAGATGGATGTCAAGAAGACACAGAGGATGCCCTCGGTGTCTGCACAAGTATGCGGCTGCAGGAGGGCCGCAGGCCTGACCTATTACCCTGGGTTGATCTATCATCTACGTGAAGGACAAAGCTACACATGGCATCTTCATGGGACGACGCTGCATCTGGAGCAGTGATTTTTCTAAAGGTTGATATACCCAAAAGTCAGATGTAATATACGTGTTATGACTCTGTAAAGTCGGTGTTCAACAAGCCCTCAGCAGAGACCTTTCCAGCACCCACACGTCCCCTTGTTCTAGCACATTCCATTCCGTGAGCGGGACTATTGTCTCTGGGTACTAGGTGCGTCCTCAGCTCTGCTTTTTCACTTTTATTATAAATGAAATTATTTATAATTCATCATTATGGCCTTTTAAGTGTCATGCTGCCTTTTTTTTTTTTTTCTCAAGTTGAGTTTTGTTATTGTTTTGGTTTAAGACAGGGTTTCTCTGTGCAACAGCCCTGGCTGTCCTAGAACTCACTCTGTAGACCTGCCTGCCTCTGCCTCCTAAGTGCTGGAACTAAAAGTATGCCCCTGCCGGGCGGTGGTGGCACACGCCTTTAATCCCAGCACTTGGGAGGCAGAGGCAGGCGGATTTCTGAGTTCGAGGCCAGCCTGGTCTACAGAGTGAGTTCCAGGATAGCCAGGGCTATACAGAGAAACCCTGTCTCGAAAAACAAACAAAAAAAAAAAAAAAAGTATGCCCACCACACCCAGCTTCAAGATCATTGAATTGCTACACCCAGGACTGCAGCGTCCTATGGCGTCTCTTAACATCGTGGCAATTTCTGGTTCCTGTACTTATATACGCACTGCTCCTGGGCAGTCCGTGCCAGGCCTTCTGTGCACCTACCACTAATTCTCTGCCATAGGCTTAGAAGTGGTTCTTCCTATCTACTGCAGAGCAGTCCCTCACCCACCCAAAGCGGTGTCTCAGCACACCTACCGGCCTTTAACAGGAGCCCCCTTCCTATCAACAAGCTGCCATGAAGATGAAGTTCTGACTACTTACAAGTCTCAGTTCCTGTCAAGTACGGCAACCCTTTCATGACTGATGTCCTGTTGCACACCAAACCATTTGCAAATGTAGCTAACATTCCCAGCCCAAACTGTCTCCACCAACATCACCAACCAAGATAGGGATGAAATCCAATTTCACATGAGATAGACAAGTGTTCCACCGTGGAGACATATCCTATTAATGGCGTCTTTTAAACAGAAGTCTCGAGCTTTGACAAGAGTTGGAGTTACTAAACTTCCCTTCACGGTCAGCACATTTAGGTGTCAGGAATCCACCTTTGGTATTCCCCCTACCACCCCAAGGAGGTGCTTGCCTTTATGTATTGGGTTCCCTTGGCAGGAACCCAAGAAATGAACTCCATGTCCTCACTGGTTCAAGAGCATGGCCCCACTCACTGTCCACCTGCTGGCCTCAAAGGTGCCTGTGGGTGGCCGGAGCTTTAGTCCTTGTGTCAAGTATTAAAGATTCTGCTGACCCTAAGATCAGGTTGGGAGTGCGGGGGGGGGGGGGGGGGGGGGCGGACAATATGGTCTTCCTCAAAGTCAAGGAGGGTAGAGTGCCAGGTGGCCCCTAATGTCTGATCTGTTACACTGCAGGACGCTGGAGCAGCAGGGGTCATCAATCTGTGAGCTTGTCCCAGGACTCCAGGATCTGCCAAGGGCGTTGTGGCCAACACAAGATTTTATTCCTACTTGACTGTATGGGAGCTGAGGACACAGCACTGAGATGTGAAATGTGGGCTAGTTCAAGCCCTTGTGTGTGGAACGCTAGCTCTGAGGTCCTTCCCAGGTGACAACTTGACCAAGGATGAGTCCCATGATCAAGCCCCGTACAGGATCTTGCCTTCACATGGCCTCACACCCGAGAGTCCCACATTGAGATGATACACACCGCGCGCGCGCGCGCACACACACACACACACACCACACCGTACAGGATTCTGACAGGAACTGCACTAACTCTGCAGAACAATGAGAACAGCAGCTCGTAGCACTGGATCTGCTTTGGATTTGTTTGAGGTTGAGCTCTATAGGACCACCGGAAGTCCTACAGCAGGGCGGAGCTCCAAAGACCACCGGAAGTCCTACAGCAGGGCGGTTTTCAGAGACAGGGAGCTTAAGTAAATTTGTTTATAGCCCAAATCATAGTCATGAGGAGACAGACAGTCAAGTTCCCACGGGCCCTGGACCAGAGCCGGATCCCACAGGTAGAAGCAGCAAGAAGAGCTGAACAAGTGTTCCCAAGCAGGAAGAGGGGCGGCAGGACAGGAAGTCCAGCAGAGGCCCGGCGGCAGGCAGGCAGGTTCCAGAGACTCTAGGATCTATGTCCGTGAAAGTTAGAAAGGACCTTTTCGACACTGGTCATCCAGAAGTGTGCTGGGGACATGCACTGGAACAAACCAGCATGGTGCCCTGCCTCAGGACCAGAAGCCACCTGTACCCCGACATGAGCTGTCACCTAGCACACACCGCCAGGCAAGCGGGGAACTCCCCATGAAAGAATGTTCTAGAGTATTCAAGGCTCCCAGAGTCATTAGTGGCCTCTGGCCTGCATAAGCAGGAGACTAGAGGTTGCCTGGCGGGTCCTCCGGCCGTCCAGTGTCTCGTCAGTGTTCAGAGCTGGAGATCATGGAACCTGCCTGAGCCTGCTGGCTGGGAGAAGACTGGGTTAGGACAGAGCCATCCCACCAGGCTGGAGCACATCCTGGACACAGGCCGCTTTGTGAGGGCTGAGCTTGCCCCGCAGCCGCAGAACAAAGGCCTTCTGTGTGCGCTGCAGCTTTCTCTCCTCCGCTCTCTCAGGCAGAGGCCCCCGGGCTCCTATCTGGCTCCCCACCACACACACACACATCAGGCACATCCGTGGACCAGTACAGGAGGAGGCTCTGCTGGGAGAGGCAGAGAGCCAGAGTCTAAGAATGAGGTTCAGGGAAACGGCCAGAGCTGTTCCACTCGGGGGAGGCCCAATACTTCCTGTACTTTGGGGCGTTGTGATTATAGCATGGTGCCAACCATACACTACGCATATCCCTGTGTACCAAAAAAAGGAAGATAAAGGGTCAGCGGAAGAGGGCAGCAGCCTGATGTCCCCAGGCTCTACCATGTATATATAGGTCCCCTCCAAACCTCTCCGGGGACCAGCCTGTTGTAACACCAAAACTGTAGGCAAAAGGGCTCTGGCCCCGGAGGGAACACAGGCTTTGAACCTCTGCTCCATGCCACCCGTCTGCTCCTCTGAGATTCTACCCAGACCTCTACACACACATGGGGACATCTTAGGGCCTTCAGTGCCCAGGAGGCAGAATCCAAATCAAGCCGGGCAGAGTGCCAGCCAGCCTGGACAGCTCCTGCTGACACTGATGCTGTAACCGGCGTAACACCTTCTCCAGACAGGCCTTCTTGGTGTTCAGTGTCCTGATCATCTCGGCTGCCTGTAGGCCTTGGGGTCTTGGTGCTCCATCTTTACTTCTCACCAGTCGATGGGGTCTTTGTGGCTGGGCAGGGGTACTGCATTGCTCCCAGGACCCCTGCAGGGCTGCCAACTCCTGCTCGACAACGTCTTGCAAGGCCTTCCTTGAGTTGCTCCACTCTGGCCCCTGACCTAGGCCTCCAACCTGCATGAGAGAAGGTACAGGTGCTCTTGAGCCAAGAGCAGCCCTGTTCCCAGAATACGGGATCTAGGTGCTCCCGGCAACCCTGCAGCCCCAAAGCTCCCACCAGAGAAAGCCAGTCCCCCTCCCCCAGGAGAGGCCTGGCTAGCCCAAAAAATGTTTGACCCTCACAAAGCAACTAAAGTCCATGCCAGCAGCAACTGGAACACAGGGACCCAAAACCCAGGATTCCTAACTTCAACCTCCAGGGCTCCATTCTAAAGACCCACCCCTGGCTTCAGACTAGCCTGGCAGTTTCTAGCCTACCATGCTCCTTACGGCCCTTCAGAACTCAGAGGGAGACTCCTGAGGACACCCCACTATCCAGGACTAAGTGTAGATCTCCTATGTCTCTCTGTTCCTCCCCTTCTACTGCTGTCCAGGAGTGGAGTACATGGGGGAGGGGTGGGGCATGTAACTCCTGGGGCAGACTCTTTCCAAAGACCCTGTGGGCAGCAGGCCTGAGGTGAAGCACAGTAATGAGGTCTTGCCGCCTCTGACCCACTCAGAACACTTGGAGAGCCATCCTGAGCCCTGGGTGCTCTGCTAGTGGGTTCTGCCCTCAGGGTTCTAGAAAGAAACAAAAGAGAAGGAAGGAAGGAAGGAGGAGGAGGAAGGGAAGGAGGAGGAAGGGAGAGGTGGGCAGGTAAAAAGAGGCCTTATTCCTGGGGCAGTAGTTGCTATGAGAGAGGGAAGAGACCCTCTGGCTCAATCACCTGTGGCACACTGGTCTCACCAGAGAGGATACAGTAAAAATACGAGAGGATTTCCCTGATCGTTGATGAGATGACAGGAGAGCCAAAGGGCCCGCAGCTAACGTTAAAATGTGACCCCAAAGGAGAAATGATAGGTCAGTGAGTGCACACGCTCTGAGAATGGCTGGGGAGGACCGCTGGGCAGGCACAGTGTGCATAGAATCGGGGTACAAGGGCAGGCAACTCCACGCAGGGTTGCCTAACTCTCTGGGAGTCTCTGGAAAAAAAAATCAGAAGGTGGCAGTGAAAGACAGCAGGGTCCCTTCACTCCCACCCACCCCTGTTGGAGTTTGGTGCCTACTCAACCCATCAAACTGGATTCAAATAGGCAGGGTAATTCATCTAGAGGCTTTGTCAAATGGCCAGTCCAGTCCCCCCCAGAGACAGCCAGTCCGGACAGGAAGAGAAAGAGGTAGGGTGGAGGGTAGGTTAGGAAGAGTGGGCAAAGCAGGTGCTAGCTCACCCGGGCTTCCCACGCAGCCCGCCGGGGCGCAGCCACTTCCCGTAGCTCCTCCTGCAGGGCCTGCAACTCTTGTTTTACTGACTCCAGCTCACCAAGCCCACCTTCAGAGATGGTGGGCAGGACCATCGTGGGCTGTGAGGTCACAGCAGGAGTCTCGGGGGGACAGGCATCCAAAACTGTATCCTGCAGAGAGCCCAGTGAGATGGTCAGGCACAAGCACAGGTTTCCAGTGGACAGAAGATGCAGAGGTGCGGGCGGTGTTAGCATTTCCAGGTCCTACAGAGGACAGGGCAGCTCCTGACACCCCGGCTACCACTTCCTGGCATGCAGAGAGGCACAAAAACCAGACCTCTGGGAGAACCAGAGGTAAGCACAGGCAGTATGAGGCTCCACTGAGGACCAGCAGATGCCCTGAGCAGAACACCCTTAGGGTCTTCTCCTCCATCTTCGAGGTGGGAGATCTTCCAAACTGTACCACCAGTGAGCCTGGGCAGGGCCAGAAAGGGCAGAGGCAGCAGAGAAAACTTCCTCACCATCCACTGCCAGAAGACCAGCTCACAGCGCCGCCACTCCAGAGCTGCCTGCAGACGAATGTGCTCCCTCTCCAGTGCTTGCAGAAGCTACAGAAAAAAGACACGGCTGCACAGACTGCCCACTGACAGCTCCTGAGCCAAGCTTTAGACCAAGTGCTCTGTCCAATAGTCCACTGACCGGAACTGTCCAAAGCCCGCAAAATAACAAGGCCTAAAACTAGGGAGCCCGCTGGGCCATCCCACATAACTGTGGGAAGAGTTTGCAAGTGATAAGGATTTGGGCATAGGGGAGGGGCATGGGACAGGGCTGAGACATGCTTAGGAGGGAAGAGCAGGTCAAGAAGACCACCTCTGCCTACCGTCAGCAGTACAAAGCTTGCTAGTCCTGCGCTAACAGCTGTGCATCAGAGACAGAGCAACGCCTCCTCTTCTTGGGATACACTCACTGCTTAGCTAGAGTCAGAAGCTTTGACGCTTTATCTCCCACCTTGATCCTCTGGCTGGGAACCCCAACTTAGGGACTCCCTTCCGAACATGGACCATCCAACACCCCTGACCCTTCTAGAAGACAAAACGCTTGGTAATCTGTGAATCGAGGGTGGATGCCTCTGGATGCCCTATAGGTGCCATGCCTGGTCAGAGGCACAAGCACACACTAAAATGTAAGTGCTCCCACATTTGATACCTGTATGGGGGCCCCAAGGAGAGGAGGACCCTTGTAGAAGACAGTACACCCAAGCCCTCTGCACCTCAGACTGCCCCCCCCCCCCCCCCCCAACCATAGCTCCACAGAGAACAGTTTCCCATGGCCTGAGAAACTGGAGAGAGACTCTGAATGCTAGCCAAGGCCAATCCACTGGGGCAAGCACAACAGAGACAGGAGATCAGAGCCACCACCTAACCATGGGCAGAGATGGGAGTAGTTAAAGATGTAAGAGAGCCAGATCAGGGTGCGGGGACACACGGGTGGCCCACAGGCCTACCTCCCAGTACCAAAGAGCAAAGACCCTACCTACAGGCACAAGGCACCTAGACACACCGTCAGAAGGGCAGATAATACAGACTCCAAGAATAGTCTCAGGAGGCCCAACACCCCAGACTGTGGGGTATGGGCATAAAGAGGAACAAATAAACCCCTTCCCTTGTCATGGCTCCACCCTCAACTCCTCAGGCAGTCTCCTGATGCAGCCATCTCCCTGAACCTCCTCCCAGCAGGAACAAGGACACAGAGGGTGCAAACCAAAAGCTGTGGGCCCCACAGTGACCTAGGAAACTGACTACCTATGTAACAACAGGTCTAGCTGCTCGCACACCAGATGTACACCGTTCCCTGTCTGTGGGTGGGCCAGGTGCAGGTTTTAGCCAGCTCCTCTCCAAATACACAAAAAGAAGCAGATCTGAGGCCTTGGTCTGCTTAGCCACTGCTGTCCCAGTCCTCGTCTCAGCAAGGCCAGCTTCTGAGACAAGAGGTGTCTTAACCAGCAGCCTCCCCGCACCCTGCCACTAGAGTGGTCCCACAGCAAAGCCCCGGTAGTGGCTGACTGGGGCATAGGAGGCTCTGCTATAACCAAAGTCCAGCAGCCAGAAACCCTGTTCCTCTGAGTCACATTCAGAAGGGGTCAGAGCCAAGGGTACATATAGACCCTTAAATCTGTCTCAGCACCTCAAGGTCAGCGCTGGCCCTACGAGGCTGGACCCAGGATTTATCTAGGGATGCAGGTCCAGCTGGCACCGATGGCCAGTTATCTGACCCAGTAAGCATCCTTGCTTCAGATCATACAAAATCACCCAGGGCACAGAAGCCCAGGTCTGGAATTCTGCCAACCAGCCTTGGTGAATGAGTCGCCAGCAGATGACAGAAAGAGTGGAAACCAGGAATCTAGCCATCTGCCCCTCACCCCATGATCCTCTGCTCTCACCTACCCAGCCATAGGATGGGCCTTTGATAAAGTAGAGTCCAGTCTTGGACTGGAGAGGGAAGAGGGAAGAGGGGAACAAGGGAGTTGAGCCTGGAAGAAGGGATCACCCGAGCCCCAGTTCAGCTGCTTAAGAATACACGCCCAAGGCCAGCAGAGACGGCCAACCACTCAGGATGGTTTAAAATCCAGCCCCGAAGTGATGACCAATCCTGGACCTATCCTATAAGCCTCAGAGATAAGCTGAGCAAAAGGAAGAAACCAGTAACAGATGGGGGGACCCTAGAAAGACGGGGAAGGAAGGAAGGAAGGAAGGAAGGAAGGAAGGAAGGAAGGAAGGAAGGAAGGAAGGAAGGAAGGAAGGAAGGAAGGAGGATAGCACAGGGGGCAAGGGAAGTGGGAAGGATCAAGTATCCTAGGGAGAAGCTGGGATGCGCTGATACTTTCCTCAGCCTAAGACACAAGGCCATGTCTGTCTAGGGCCACTTCATCCCTGGGTCTCATAGCCTGCCGTTCTCCAGGGCTCTGCTCTCTTAAGATTTAGGTCTATTAAGAAGCTCAGGAACCCACTGGCTAGGAAAGCCATCCTTGGAAAGAAGTGAATGACCCCTGGGTAACGAAGGAGGATTAAGGCCTATAAACATCCAGGCTGTACACTGGTCTACCTCTGTAGACCTCTCCACACTGATCCCCGTAAGCACGGCCCCGGGCCCTGAAGGACAGGACCCACTCACACTCAGCCTTTCCTCCCCCCAGATACAGACCTGAAAGCACTGTCTCTCCATTCCAGTAGTTCCCTCCCACCCCGACCGTGACACTGGTCACCCACAGTAACAAATGACAGTGGCCGACTGTCGAAGCCCGGGTATTCCCCGAGGCACCGCCCACTGCACCACCCTGCCAACCCTCACCTGCTGACAGCTCTCTGGATCTCTAAGCATCTCTGTTTCAGCAACCGAAAGATGGCCAAGGCTCTGTTGGCTGTGGCACCCCTGGGTGTACAGGTGGATCTGTAACAAGTAAAATACCCAGGCTGGGGAACAGCTCCCCGGCAAGGTCTTTCAGCTTTAGAGACCACTCATAACCAGAAAGAACAGGGCTGGGCTCAGGATACCCCAGTAATGCTGGGGGCGTGGAGGCTGTAGAGGGGCACCAGACAATTTCCCTGAGAGTTCCACACCTTGCTCACCAGGACACAGGTAAAGCAGGGTCCAGCCCTGCTTGTAAAGGTCAGAGGTGGGGAAAGCCCAGCATTCCAGTGGCCCCATAGTGGTGACAGAGATGGACCACAGGGAAAGGCAGCCTGGGACAACAGGGTGAAGAGTCATGTGCCTGTATTACCTTGCTGAGAAGGGTACACTGCTCCGCTGACTAGAGATGAGGCATCGCCACCTAAACCGCAGCTTTCCCATCAGCCATTCCACTAGTCGGAGATCCACAGGACCCTTGTTTCCACAAAGGGTGCAGGAGGACCAGGACTGGTTAGGGCCTCACAGTAGAGAGGGAACAACAGTCAGCCTGCTATACATCCCATACCTTGAGGAAGGACCAGGACAGGCAAGCTGTACTACTAACATAGAATCAAGCCTCTACACCCTCAGCTGCGAAGCTGGATAAGAACCTGCACGCACCAAGGGCAAATACACGTGACCCGGGAGCCCAGAGAAACGCAAAGCAGGGCTCAGACACCCTCATTACATACTCACCTCACACTGGGGCAGCTGGTCACCCAGCTGCACACGGGTCTGGGCAAGCAGTTGCTCAAGCAAGGATCCTCGAGCCAGGAGCCAGGATAAGGCCAGCAGCAGTTCCCGGCTTCCCTGAGAACTACCGTCGGGAGGTTGTAGCAGCACAGACCTGGGGTAGCCTTGGGAACCCAGTGCTGACTTCACCACACGGACCTGGGCCTCTGGAGTAGGGAATCATCAGCTCAGGGGTGCTAACTTGGAGATTCCACCTGGATCCCTCTGGGGACATCAGAGCACCCCTAAGCTTAGAACCTGCTAGCGGGCAGGATTTCTGCGAGTGGTTGGTTCAGGGTGTAGCCAGTCTCGGAGTTTCACTGGAGTGATCCAAGCCACTACTACCCAGGTAAGAGTGGTAAAGACTAGTGGGAACCTGTACTTAAGGAAACGGGCGCAACAGCGAGAGGAGCAGGTGCCCGCACGAAGGGAGTAGACAACGGAGGAGCTTTAATGGGGCGGACTTAATGGATTAAGACAAAACTACAAGAGCCTTGGGGCGTGGCTTTCTGAGAGGGCGGGGCTTACCTGGGGCAAGGTCCGTCCAGGTATTGTTTGCAGCAAGCGGTGAGAGCACGCGCAACAGAAGCTGCCAGAGCTCTGGAGCCTGAAGCAAGCAAGGAGTTTGTAGTCAGCGGTATCAAGGTGTCACCTACACCGGCCCAAGACAACGCCTGCCCCGACCCCGACCGCCTACTCGGGTAGCCTCACCGCCTCTGGTCGATCGAACTTTGCGCGACGGAAGATTTCGGGGCTGGGCCCAGCTGGCAGGGACCGACTCAGCGCGGCGACAGCCTCAGGCAGAGCCCGGGCAGCCCCTTCCACCCGGCTCCGCCGCCGCCCCATACAGCCAGCACTAGACAGCCTCGGATCGCCCGCCGGGACCACCACCAATCACAGTTCCGGCTGGAGCCCGCCTTCTCCGCTCAGGCCCAATGAGCGGTGACCCTGGCGTTTGAGTGCCTACCAGTCTATCCCGTAGGCAGGCACTTCCGGGGTCGGGGGCGGGGATTGGATGTGCCAACTCCGTTGGAACTCACCAATCAGCACCTCGATTTATCAACCTCCTTAGCAACCTCGGGCTCCAGCAGAGCAATGGTGGAGGGCGCGCATGCGCCCGAGGTGTTCCTGGAGGCACGGAGGAAGGAGCAATGTGGCTCCACCCAGCCACGAAGGGAGTGTCTCTGCGAAGCCACCCAAGAGCCCGCCGCCAGGGGTCGCCAGGCCCCCGCGAGAAGCAGCTGAGCCCTGCAAAGTAGGTGGGGAGTTCCGGGAGCCACGTATCCAGAAGTCTCTTCAGAAAGCCACCCTCCCTGTCATGTACAGCCCCAGACTTCGGTGTCCCCATTTTCATTCTTCCTCCAGCCACTAGAAGAACAGTTTTTTTAAGGAAAATTCTCCACTTTAGAAAAGGGCGTGGTCTTCTCTTTGAAGGTTGAACTTAGTTTTGCACTAAGCCCTACAGGATCAACCTTGATAAACTGTGAGAATCCTGCAGGGATTCACAGCAGCTACAAGACGATGACAATGGCAGAATGAACCCAGAATCCAACCTGATGCGCAGGGAAGGACGCTGCACCACGTGCAGTCGGTAATTATCCTCCGCAACCGGCAAGAGCCTACTACGTGGCTACAACCTAGGTGAAACCAAAGCAGCCTCTATGGGAAGCCGGATGCGAAAGACCACAGTATGTGCGCCAGTGCGTGTGGAGGAGGGCCGGATAAAGGCCGGACGCTGCCTACGGTGATCCAGAGACGAGCCTGCAGGCGATGCGTGGCAGGGGAATTGTGGGGGCGAGACGTGTACGCTCGAGCGGACACAAACTAAGCTTTGTGCACTCGATGTCACCACCAGAAATAGTTGGAACAGCGTTCAGTACTGTGTGTACTCTACATCTCAATAAAGCCGGGAAAGAAGCAGGTGGAGAAAGAGGCAGGTGGAGAGGGAGAGGTGCGGTGCGGAAAAGGAAAGTGAGGTGAGAGGGAGGGGCAGAGCTGTCCTTAGGCACCTGCCAGTTTAATAGCGTCTACAGGATGGCCACGCCCTCCGGAAGTGCGGGGACTCCAGGCTCACCTTTTCCTTGGCCCTCCCACTGTTTTGCTGCAGACCTTCCTCTGCTCATCTGGATACCCTCAGCTATCCTGTCTCAGGGTTTCTTCCTTCCTGGCCCCATACCAAGCAGCTAGGGCTGCTGGTCCCAAATGGCTACGCCCAGCTAGATTCTACCAGCCCTTACCGCCGTGCGTCTGCACACCTCAAACACTTGGAAGAGCCCCTGAAAAGCACAAAGACCGCGCGCTCTCGGCTACTATGCCAAAGAACTGATACACCCTAAAGGAGCTCTTTGCCTCTCAAGGCTTCTTTGCAATACTGTGCACTTCCCCCACCTGACTTACTCATTCCCACAGGCTTCAGGTTGCTGAGCGAGCGTTCACCCCAAGTCTACTCCAGCTGAGAGACGTGGATCTGGGCTCGAGGGGCTGGGATTATGAGGAAGACAGGGGCCTCAAGGGTGGAAGACAACAGGGGAAAGTGAGCTGCTTCCGTTCACCCATACAACTCTTCCAGATCCTCTGCAGGTCTGGTTGGACACTAAAGATACCCACACCCCTCAACCCTCCCAGTAGGAAACTAATACCGAAGGTCGGTCTCTTCTACTCTATACTGTGGTCACTATGGCCTCCACCTATTGAGATTCCAGAATCACCCAGTAACACACACACTACACTACAGACCACCTGCGGGACTCACCCATAGCCTGTCAGCCTTGTTCCTGCAGTGTAGGTGACAAAGATGAATAAAGGCTAGGACAGGGCGCTGCTGAGACCTTTGTGGCTTTGTTAAATCCAAAGGGTCTTGAATGGCCAGTGGTACGGGATAGGCAAAGCTGAGAGCTGCCTGGTTCTACTTGAGTTTCCAGAAAACCCTTTCTACTGCCACCTTCAAATCCCATTAGAGCACTAGGCCACCTAGGGCATTCCTGGCCGGGGGGTGGGGGAGGGTGGGGGAGTGGGGGAGGTGTGTCTGGGTCCAGCCTGAGCAGCTGCAGAACTCACCCACAAGGGCGCACTTCTGGGGACACGGCGGGATTGCAGGAAGTGAAAATGGAATGGGCAAGAAATCCACACAACTCCCCCAAAGCCGCTCAAAAAGGGAACCAAACCAGCTCCCACTGATTCACCCTCTGAACCGTGGCCAGCCCCACCTACTCCATGTTCCTGCTGACCCTGACAGCCAGGGCCTCACCCCAGGCCAGAACCACTACAGAACCAGGCTACAGGCTACAGGATCCTGAAGTTGGATGTCCGCCTGAACTCATGCCCCTTGTTCCCCTCAAAGGGTATCGGACACCCCATCAGCAGCAGCAGCAAGGAAAGCAGTGCCCTGCATTAGGCCTGGAGTTGAGGTACCCACTGCAGCTCCCCTCCATCGCACACCAGTAGACAAAAACACAGGCCTTCCAAAGAACAGGTTTATTAAAGGCATGCAGGGCTCCTGAGAGCCCTGCTGTCCGTGGGGGTAAGGCCTGGCATGAGCCTGGGCGGGAAGGGAGAGTTTCCGCAGCCTGTAGGAAGAAACAGACAAACGTGAGTGCAACAATTTGTTGCTTTCTCTATCTGGGAGGGTCTATCCTGAAGCCTGGTGGGCTGCGTGGGGTTAGAGATGGGGCTATACCTTGGTCTACTTGAAAGTGTGGCTCTCAGCTCCACCTCGCCCAAACCCTGCAATAAATAAATAAATAGATATAGATAAAAAAAAAAAAAATAAAGATACCGATATGTTGGGGAGGGAGGCCAGCTCTGGGAGGCCTGTTAGGGAAGAGGTCCGGCAACATACCTTTGGGCCCAAACATGGCAGAGTAGCAGGGATGATTGCAGTAGGGCTTGCCTTCATGCTACAAGGAAAAGAACACAAGGGGTCACCTTCATCCCAGCTCCTATGGCTCCTCCCTCTGCCTCCTAGAGGCCCCTTACCTCAGCATGACTCCCAGAGGTCAGTGTCTTTCCACATTTCTCACACTTCAGGCAGGGACGATGCCAGTCCTTGCCTAGTGATGTCACTCGCTCAGCTGCAGAAGCACAGACCCACTGTGAGACCCCGGAGTCCCTGCATCCCCCTCCCACTGCACTTCATTCTCTCAATGTGGTAGTCCACCCTGGGCCCCCAGACTGCCACCGCGCTCCACAGAGGAGGTACCTTTCATACTCAAGTCAAGGCTACCTCACAAACCAGAAGGGTTGCCTTGTCGGTGGGATATTTAATTTTAGGGTTTTTTTTTGTTTTTGTTTTTCAGAAATAGGGTTTTTCTGTGTAGCCTGATTGTCCTGGAACTCACTCTGTAGACCAGGCTGATCTTGAACTCCGAGATGCTTCTGCCTCTGCCTCCCGAGACTAAAGTGCTGGAACTAAAGGCGTGGGCCACCGGCCACCCAACCCAGCTCATTGGTGGGACATTTTTTCAAGTGCCACCTCAGGGATATGACCCCCGAAGGCTTGTAGGGCTGGAGAGGAGGAAGCCTTCAGACTTGGGAGTGGGGAAAACAGGTCTGAGGAGCTAAGGCTAGGTCGACCCGGTTAAAGTCCTCTGACCTCTGCACTGAACCTGGGCACACCCTTCTCAGCAGGGACAAGGGGACCTCTTACTCATGCACTTTCTTGTAGGAGCTCTAGGGCGCGCGAACAGCAAGGAAATGAGCACCCCCCGGACGTGGTTTCGGGCGTCTGTTTCTACTTAGCATTGGGAGGGGCCACCCAGTACGCGTTCTTTCCAGCAGGGACCCCACCCAGGGCGCACAGACAGAAAGCGGGAGAGACAGCAGGATCCAGAGGCCAGGGTCACAGAGACGGGGAGACCCAGAAGCACGGGAGTCACGGAGACCTGGAGACCCAGAGGCAAGGAAGCCAGAAGACCGATCCAGAAACATAAGACAGCGAGTGGGCACAGATGTCGGTTCTGTTTAACACAAACTGTCCCACCCTCAAGCCGCGGGAAAGGTCTATGGGTTCGATCCCAGGCGATGCCCCGGACTCTAGACACTCCGCTCCTCCAGAACAGCCAACCCAGTACTGTTCACCTCCGGACCGTGCTTCCGCGTACCGCCTGCTCTACGCCCGCGGGCATGTGGAAAAAGGCTGAGATACCCAAGCTTGCTCACCGAAATACACCTCCTTGTCGCACTTAGGGCACTTCGGCATGGTGGTACCTGGTCCTGCACAAGTGGTTGCAGCTAGAAGGAAGTAGGTTGTAGGCTCTGGACTGGGTGGCGCCCGCCTAGTCCGCGCTTTTTAGGGACCCCGTGGCCCTGCCCTTCAAGGCCCCGCCCCGCCCCCGCCCCACCCCCTCAGTCAGGGACTTGGACCCCAGGGAACTCTAATCCAGACCGACTGGCCAAGAATGGTCATCTGGTCCATGCTCGCCTCCGGCAAGATAAACTGGCCACGGGCCATGCAGGGTTGCTGAGTCTTCCGGGACCCTCTAAGGAGCCCAGCTGCTCCTGCAGACCCAGACCACGCCCCCTGCCTGGGGCAGGGCAAGCCTCCGGTCCTGAATAGGGAACGTTGGGTCCTCCCCTCGAAGGATGAAGCGCCCTATTTAAGCGTCCTGCACCTGCGAGGGCTAGCTAGAGCCCGGGTGGGCACAGGAAACGTCTAAAGTGCAGATAAAGTGGGGCGTGATGTGATTGCCCGTCCTACTAAAACTGGTGAGGCTAATCTGGTCTCCAGGGTGAGACCCTGCCTCAAAACACACACACAAACACACACACACACACACACACACACACACACAAAATAAAGCGCAGGGAGATGCAAATTTGCATTCAAGGATTCTGAATATATTTTGACGCTTTTCCCGGACAGAGTCTCAGCCTTGTAGCCCAACTCCTCCCGTCCCTTCCCAGATCTAACCCATGCAGACGCCAGGAGGTCCACCCTGGCCAGCCGCATGTGAATACCGTGACCTTTGCCAGCTGACTGGACTGCAGCCACAACTTCACCCGGGGAAATCAGAAGAGGGGACTCCCATCCAGAAAAGCCCTTCCTGCCACAGGAACAACGGAATCTGAGCTTGAGGACCTAGCAACTTGAGGTTGGAGACTAAGGGTGAGGCCATGCCCAGGCCCCTTCCCCGATGCCTCAAGGCACAACTGATGACGAGTGCTTCTTATCTCTGGGAGAAGCGCCCGGAGCTCATCGATCCAAGTCCTGCTAAGGAGGAGCTGAGTGGTGGCTGGCACCAGGTAGAGAATAGACTAAGCCTGCAGTAAATATGGAGGGTGGGGTGGGGGCTTCTACTGGCCTCAGTCTCAGAGTAGTTTGTACGCTCGGGGGGGGGGGGGGCTCTGATCGTTGCCTAACAAGCTGACGGTGCAGTTGCTGAGAGCTGGACATCCTGCTCTCACTGTTCAGCCCTGACGGAGCCTCTTGTTCACACCTACCCATTATCTGCCTCCAGGCCTGGCTCTGGACAAGAAGCAGGAATACTGCTATCTCCCCGGCCACTGCTGGGGTGGGAGTCAGAACTCTCAAGATGGGATTAGTGATGCACCATGGGTCAGGGACTACCCACAGGTGCAAACACAGCCCCCTGAAGTACTACCTTCCTCCCAGGGACCCTAACGTGAGGGTACGGTTCTGTCCCAAACTGGAGCTCCACAAATGTCCAGCTCTACAAAGACATTCTGAAACCCTTTACCACCAGCTGTAGGCTCCAGAGAAGGGGTGAACATAGGCCCTACAAGGACAGACTCCTGTCTTTTTTTTTGAGACAGGGTTTCTCTGTGTAGCCCTGGCTGTCCTGGAACTCACTCTGTAGACCAGGCTGGCCTCGAACTCAGATATCCGCCTGCCTCTGCCTCCCAAGTGCTGGGATTAAAGGCATGAGCCAGCCACCACTGCCCGGGACTCCTGTCTTCTAATCTACCCTTACCTAAGACCTACCTAGAGGCCTGGGTTGGTACCCCTGAGTGGTTTCTGGACTTAAGGCCACCAACCTACCCACCCACCTACCCCCAGTCATTTCTTATAGCCCTTCAGTCCTGATAAAAAGACAAATTTTCTACAGCTCCTGACTTAGTCTACAAAGGAGAGAGGAGGGGGAAGGACATGCTATGGGCAGAGGGTCTGGAAGGAGAGAGCTGAGCAAAGCCCTTGGTGATAGAGAGGCCAGAGAGACCCAGGCCCATCGGAAGGGTGGTGTCTCTACCAACCGCAGGTCCCTGGGGCCTGGCCACACACAAAGCACACTACCTCACTGTCCACGGAAGAAGCCAACTACTGCCTGCCAGGGGTGTGCACTGGGTGGAGGCACAAGGCACCTGGCAGACTGCCTCGCCTCTGGTGTGTGAGTGTGTGTGTGTGCGTGTGCCAGGGATGAATGCTTGGATGCACATGTATCTCCTGGAGCCTGCAGGCATACCTGTAAGGTAAATATCCTTTGGGGCGACTCTACTGTCCTATGTGTGGTTTCTCTCAGAGCAAATAGCTATGTTTCTATGTATCTACACTCAGGGACTTTGTTTTGTTTTTGTTTTTTCCTGACAGGTTTCACTGTGTAGCCTTGGCGTCCTGGAACTCGATAAGTAGACCAGGCTGGCCTCAAACTCAGAGATCTCCCTGCCTCTTGTTCCTGAGTGCTGGGATTAAAGTTGTATGCTACCACTACCTAGCTAACACGCAGGGACTTCTTGACAGACTCTTCCTACCTCTCACCCAAGAGACTGCGCTAAGGCAGGTGGGTCAATAACCCTATGCACGTTCCTTCCATCCACAGCCCCACCCGGGAGATAGCTCCTTCTCCCACCCCTGAATTCTGGCCCCACCCTGCACTGGAGAACCCTCCCCCCCACCCCCAAGCCACAGGAGCCTTCTCAGCCTTTTCCCTAATGTTGTTTCCTGTTGCCATGGCCACGGGAGGGATGCCAAGGCAGTGGCCAAGGGCTGATACCTTCTTTGTTGGTACACAGCAGTTTTTTTCCAGACATTCCACTCAGACGTGCCCACTTAGAGACACAAAGACGCACGCAAGCCGCGGCACAGCTTCCAGGCCGTGATGGGCTAGAGCCACGCCAGAGATGAGGCTACAGAGCCAGACCTTGTCAAGAAATAAAGAAACGAGAGGAAGGAGGAGGGAGGGAGGGAGGGAGGGAGGGAGGGAGGGAGGGAGGGAGGAGAGACACGGAAAAGAGAAAACTCCAGGATGGTGTTGAAGAGATAAAGTAGCACCGTCTTTGTTTTAGCTCTCAGTCCTTCACTCCCTCAGACGTCACATCTGCCTTGGAAACACATGAGCCTGCTCTTGGCCTGAGAGCTCTCTTTCAGCATTTAGAGGTGGAAGCAAGAGGATTCAAAACTAGTCTCAGCTCCTAGATCATTTAAGGCCAGCCTGGGCTAAATGAGACCGACTCAAAAAATAACCAGAACAATAAGGGACAGGGAGGGAGGGGATTCTTTCAAAGCTTCCATAGTGACTGCAAATGCCCCCCCCACACACACATACACACTGCTGCTTCTAGTCAGACCACTAGCCTCAGCCCTCAATCCTCTTGGCTGAGGCTTCGCCAGTGTCAAAGTCCTGCCTGCCTTCCTGAGGCCCAGCTCTGTACTCTTCACCTGCCTCCTCTTACCCCAGGCTATCCGTGAGGGAGGATAACTGGACCAGGTCTCCTGGGCCAAGTGAAGGCTTGGTGTGCTCTGCACAAGCACCCAAAGGGCACACGGTAATCTTTCCACTGCTGGTACCAGGACAGCATAGAGGCTATGGGGGAGGGGAGGCCACAGAACCATGATCTGCTCAAGCCTTCTCCGTACACACCCATGCGCCCTCCACTGGCTGGGATACCACACCCCGAGGCCAGCCAGAGAAGGTAGGGCCTAGCCCTGTAGGCTGATGACCACTGAGGAATCTCAATACCCACTCCCACTGGGAAAGCTCAGCTCCCCAGGGAGGGGCCTCTGCAGTGTTGCAAAAACTACTTTTACCTTCTGGCTCTGCTGGTACCTGGCTGAGGGTGTAGTCACAGTCACGTGTGGAGATGTCCGTCCAAGGGCTGGAGGTCATCTGAGCCTGCCCTATGTCCTCTGCTCTCAGGTGCATATGATGCCAGCACACACTTCAGAGAACATGCTGAGCCTAGACACACACAGCACATGCCTCCCTGGGGCCCACCCTCCTCCCCCCTCAGACCAGTGGAAGACATTTACAAGTTCCCAGGGTCTATTTTCAGCAGCTCGTCTCCAGGGACCCCCGTCTGGCATAAGATCTGGCTCTAGGGTGGGTCTGCTGGGATGGTTGACCAGAATCAGAAGGGATTGCACACTGTTTCCCAGACAGGTTCCTCTGCCCCTCAGGCCTTATACCTAAGGCTTAGGCGGACAGCAATTACATTCTTCCTTTTCTAGAAGTAATGTGTCATAGCCAGGAAAGGACAGTGGAAACAGGGCTCCTTAGCCGCCCTTCTGCAGTAGGACTACACTTTTTACCTACAACCTATAATCTGGTTAGATGGGGTACCCCACACTCTGCCTCCCTGTGGCCTGCCAACTGCCCAGTGGCTGCTTCCTGAAGCCAAAGCCCAGGAAGAACCGTCTGGAATTCCAGTCTCTCCAAACCAGCAGCTGATGGCCTGGAGCCCACCCCCGCAGCCAGTCTGGCCTGGGAAAAAGGGCTGCCCACACCTGGCACCCTGGGCTCTGGCCAGCCCGAACTGTACCCACTCAATAGCCGGAGCACTAGCACATGGTGATCCTTTTGATACCCTGCCCACGGGCTTCAGCCAGCAGCCAGTGAGCAGGGCCAGCCATGTCAGATCATGAGATAAATGGGATCTGCAGGCAGCCAGGAGCTTGAGGAAGACTCGTGCAGAAGGGTTCCCAGGGCCGATGCAGGAGTCACTGGTCCAGGAGAAGCAAGGCTAGGCAGGAGGGAGGATGCTAGGGTGTTGGCCAGATGATCTAAGATTAAGGTAAGTGGGGAGAAGGAGTCGTAGGCTGGGCACCCCATAAAGAAGTCCAGCATGAGTATACTGGTAAACAGAGAGGGGCTAGGAAGGCCTGGTTCGAGAACGCAGCAGGCTAGGTAGGTGGGTGGTGGATGCGTGGTAGGGGAACTCCTGGAACTAAACCATGCAGAGACGCCTGGGCTGAGTCGCCTTGTGAGGTTCTGGACTCGGCAGAATTTGAAATGGAGTGAGGTGGTCTGTTGGCATCTAGAGTCATCTCGAGTCTAGATGTTTATTTGGGAGATCGGAAAGCTCGGGGCACCCTCCCAGAAGGGTGGACGTCAGACAAAGGCTCTATTCTCTCCTTCATCTTGGATGCATCGGAAGCTGGTGCCACTGACGCGACCTGGCAATGCAGCGGACACCGCCTGGCAACAAGACCCAGACAAACAGTCGCAGCACCGCCGCGTTTCCACGACAACTCCTTGGAAACAAACACCAAGCAACGTCATCTTCCTCAGCAGGAAAAGGCCAGATCCTGCCCCGCCCCTCCGATGTACAGCAAAGCTGGCCGCAGGGCGGGGGATGGATCTGCCCTGGGAAGACCCCTGCCCTCGTGACCCAACCAGGGAAATCCCTTTCTCCTCTTCAAAGGGTCCGCCCAGGATCGAGGAGGGCCCGCCCCTTCGATTCCTTCAGGATGAACTGGTAGAAGTCTTTCTGCTCCGAGGACTGAAAGTTCATCGTCCCCTCTACTCCCACGCACGGCTAACCAACTAGAGCTGCCAAGCTCAATCCAAAATGTGCAGCCAAGAACCGGCCTCTTGGTGGGAGAGGTCATATGGGGGAGGAGTCCAAGAGCCCAATACCTGCTGGACCTCCCTTGGTGAGGGTGAAGAGAAGGGCAGACACCGTTGTGCATAGGACAGTAGCCCCAGACACAGTCACACCTGTGTCAGTGGCCTAAGGGCTAGACGAGAAGCCAGGGACAAACCTGAAAAGCCTTCTTGCCCGTGGCAGTGACCAGATCTGAGAGCCACTTACCCCAGACGCACTGAGATTTGAATTGAAGGGAGCAGGACTAGCTGGGGCAGACAGATCACACGAGGTCCCCCAAGCGCCACTGAAATGCAGGGGCGCCGTCTAGTGGGCATCGGGGAAAAGCAAGTGAAGGAAGGACACGCCCACTGCGAGAAGCGGGTTCCAGTCTCAGAAGCTGGGCCACGAGGAGTGAAGACACATGGTTCACTGCCTCGCTACAAACCCAGTAACTAGACCCTTGCCTAACTGACTGTCCTCATTCTCTTCCTGGGCCATACACTATAGACAAGCCAGGGTGGCCAAAAGGCCTTGTGTAGTGGACATAACAGGAAACGGCCATAGCTGAGCCTGGTCAAACTGCCCACTTCAAGTTCCACCCCGTTCTCACCAGCTCCCATGCTCTGCGCAGGACCTTTCTGGTCCCCGTCTCAGGCCTTATTCTATGGTTCCAAGTTGGACCTCACAACCTGGGAGGTGTTCCTCCATGCTAATCACAGGTGACCTCCACTTCCGGCTACTACTTCAGACTGTGCCTCAATGTCCACTGTCCACAAGGACCTTTCCTCTCACCTCTGCCCAGTGCCGCCCCTCCCTGCTTCCCACACAGTTCAGCGTTGGCATTGATGTCTACCTAAATCAGCCTCCCCAGATAGTTCAACTACATCCCCACCAATACTGGACCCAGGGGCTACAAAGGGATGTCTGTGAGGAGAGAAAGGGATATGGTCTTGGGTTTACACCCCCCCCCACCCGGCGCACACACACAAACACGACACTGGGTCCTGCAATCCTCAAACCAAACTATTTATTGACAGCAAAAGTCTCCATAGCTGTGAACCGTGTGAGGGTAAGTAGGGAGTAGTGTGGGAACCAGCAGAGGGCTCCTTGTAGGGGTGCCGTCACCCTGGGAATGCTGTGAGCTCATGGCCATCACCAGCAAGCAGAGCATAAATAATACTGGTGAGCAGGTGCGGGTAAAGGGACCTCACAGGACAGCCACCTTGGAGAGCTATCAGAGACATGGGGACACAGGGACAGAGAGAATGCTGGGTATAGGAACACAGGACCCATGGGGCTATTGGAGGCACACAGACAGAAAGTAAACTGTGAGCAACACAGGGCATGCTGAGGTGATACAGGGGACTCCCCAGGCTTTCTCTTCACCACTTAGGTCCTGGATTTGCAGGCGAGACACGCTGAGGCAGGACAAGGCGACAGGTCACTTTGCCTCAGGGTCAAATAGGGGACCCCAAGGACAGCATCTGCAGATCTAAGGCTGAACTGTGCCTTCAGGATCCTTGTCGTAGATATAGCTGCCCACAGCTCCAGTATTCACTCCTGTGGAGAAAAGTGCCCCCGGGGTAGCTGAGCAGGAACGAACAGGGATTCGGGAAGGAAAGAGGTCCTCACACCCTTTACCCAGCTCTACTTACCTTTGGGTCCAAAGAGTATTCCATAGCAAGGCTTGTGGCAGTAGGGCTGGCCATCGTGCTGTGGGCAGTGTGGAAGGAGTACTGAGCACAGATCACCCCTCTCCCTTTACTTCCCCAGATACGCTGAGACCTTCATGATGTGGTAGTCAGCTCCCTGAGGACTCTTAGGGGGTCAAAGGTCATGTGCAGGCCCATTCACTCTGACAGGAATAGCAGAGCCCCAGGGTGCATCTGCAGAATCTGCCCTCTAGTGGCCACAGGGCAGTACATCTAGCCTAGGGCAATCCCAGGTCAGGGAGCCTCCCAGTGGCAGAATTCCTGTATCTTTACTCCAACATGCTCTTCCTCCCTGTCCCCTCCTAAACCACAACCACACCCCTTACCTCAGCATGCCCGCCTGGAGTCAGCGTCTTGGAGCAGCGCTCACAGCGCAAGCAGGGCCGGTGCCAGTCCTTGCCCAGGGAGGTCACCTTCTCAGCTGGGAGGGAGGAGAAGGGTGGTGGTAACCTCAACCCCACCCACCCCAGGCACAATGTCTCTCGAGTCAGGGAGCTGGGTAGTCAGTCACTTACCGAAGTACACTCTCTTGTTGCATCGAGGACACATGTTGGGTTCCCCAGTGAATGTGGTGACACTAGAGGCTTTGCTGGGACCCTTGGGGGCCCCGCTGGTCTTCCGCTCCTCAGTTCGCACCACAGGGACCTCGATGGGGCCAGTGACCTGAGGGGCCTCCGTCGAAGGCTTCTCGTAGATGTAGGAACCAGCGCCTCCGATATTCACGCCTGCAGAGGGCAGTCACGTCAGGAGATTTAATGGTTTGGGGGCCCCGATCCCACCCATCTCACACGGAGCTTCTCCCAAAGGTGCTTCATGGATTTCAGGGTAGGAGGGGCACAGAGAAGAAAGAGCAGACAGAGCCCCAGCACACACAGGAGCTGTCCCAGGTCTGAGGCCTGGCTGGGACCCTGCTTACTTTACCTTTGGGTCCAAACAGTGTGGCATAACAGGGCTTGTGACAGAAGGGCTTCCCATCATGCTCAGCGTGGCCGCCGGGGGTCAGTGTCTTGTTGCAGCGCTCACACTTGAGACAGAACTTGTGCCAGTCCTTGCCCAGGGAGCTCACCTTCTCGGCTGGAGGAGGAGGAGGAGGAGGAGGAAGAGGAAGAAGAAGAGAAGGAGAAGGTCAAAACAGCATGCCTGTTCCTCCTCTTCAGAAGTTTCCAGGCCCCACATCCCTGCATTTCACACCCCTAGCAGGATGTCAAGTCCACTCCCACCCCACCCATGGTGACTTGGAGATCAGGCTACTGTTTACAGAGACTCCTTCAGCCATCCTGGAGCCCTCTGTACTTGCTCATCCTGAAGTAGACTCAGCCCGTGCACTTGGCTTAACCCCTCAGTGTCTGCTCACTGTACCTATTTAGACCTGTTCCTCAAAGTCCTTGTTGCCCCGCCCTCATGGTGCATCTCCTTATACCTCTCCCCTCCCCACAGAGCCAGGCAGAGTCCCACTGCCAAGAGAAAAGCCCTTGATCTTCAGCACCAGGTGAGGGAACCCCAGCCCCGGCTGCCGCAGGAACCCAGGAAAGATTCCTATTTGGGTTCTTCATCCCTAAGTCCTGAGATCTCACTCCACCCACTGCCCTCCAGCTGCCAGTTTGGCGCCAAAGGTTTGTGACCAGCAGCTGAGGGTTGTGGACCCCACCCCGCAACCGTCAGGGCAATGACGGCCGAGCCACATCCCAATGGACGGAAGCCTGGGCCTCCCCAAGGGAGTAAGGCAGGAAAAGGGTGGAGAAGTGAGCAGGAAGAAGGGCCTGAGCTGAGAGCAGAGCTGGAATTCCAAAGGGAAGGGGCCAGGCCAGAGTGGCGGGGGAGGAGGGAGGGTGTTCTGCTTGGCTTGGCTCTGGCACTCCACTCTGAGGATAACAGAAACAGCTAGCTCTTCAGCTCTCCTTTCTCAAGAGCAGCTTGCTTGCTGGTCCCTTTGGGGCCATGCCTCCTCTGGACAACCTTGGCAAACACCAGGGAGCACAGCCTACTCTGAGAGTCTCCCTCCCCCGCTGGGAAGTGCTCCTGCTGGGCAGCAAGCCTGGATTCTCCATGTGGCTAAGTCTGGCTCTACAGCCCTAACTTGCTGGGCACAGGCAGGACAGGTGTTCTCCAGGAACCCCCAGACCCTTGCCCCGGACAGTACGGTTTAGTTTCCTTTGCGATGCTAAAACACAGATGAGCCTGTGAGGTCCGAGTCAGAACAGGCAGGAGCTACCTGGATGGAAAGTAGGCTTGGCTCCCATGACTGTCTGGCATTCTCTCTCAGGACAGTGATAAGGAGGTGGTTGAGATGGTCACTGGTGGCTGTGGCAGCTGCAGCTCAAGGCTGCCAAAACCACTATGTTCTGGCCAGCTCTGGGATGTGGGCCATGTAGGGGCGGGGAGCTGACCCTCAGACCACTGGTTCGGTCGATGGCCTCATTACACACCCAAATTGGGAATACAGAATTGATTAGGTCTAATAGCTTGAGGAATGGTCAGACTCACAAGCAGCCCCCAGGGTCCCTTGGGCCTAGAGTTTTACTCAGAAGTGGGCTGCTAGGGCACAGCCTAGCTGGGCAGAAAGGGCAGCTTTCTGGACCCCCACTGCCTCCCCACAGAACAGTAGCCAGCCGACTCTGAGGAGCCTTTGTTTTCTGCCGAGAGCCAGAGGCGCCCAAGCAGGCAGAGTGCTTTTTTCCGGGTGGCCTGTTGGCCAAGGCCCCAGAGAGTCCAGAACTGGCCTGGTCTGGAGCAAAGTCATACAGACTCAAAGGCCCTGAGAACTGTCCTCATTCAGGGAACTTGTTAGACATCTCACTATAGGAAAATGACTGAAATCGGGCAATCTGTCCCCTCCAGGAGGCAACAGGAAACCCCTGGCTCCAGGCCACCCAGAACAACCCCAAGCCAAATCCGGTCCCTCCACTCTGGGAACAAACAAAAGTGGCCTCTCCTCTCCTCCCGTCCTCTGAAGAAGTTCACTGACCTGGACCCTGACTACTGTTCTGGGAAGCGCAGAAGAGACCCTGCCTTTTCAGGCTCCTGTCTTCCTCTGTTCTGGCCCTGAGTTTACCTTTCAGTGGCAGCTACACTGCAACTCTGGCAAAGTTGCTCAGCTAGGAGTATAGCCCCAGGAGGTTAGCTGATCAGGGACCAGGGGATGCTTGATAAAGGTGATTGCCTTCAGGGGCTGCCTTAGCAGGAACTAATTCCTGCATACCATAGCCTCCTTCCCTGATGGCCTTGACCTCCAAGAGGCCAGGGTCCTAGTCACCCAGTGCACTTTCAAGCTCATGGAGAAATACGTGTCACCGGTGCCCCACCCCGGGTGAAACTGCCGAGGCAAATGGCCAAGAAAGGGAGCAAGCTGGGGCACGTAAGAGGCAGAAGCCAAGGTCGCCCCCGCTTGGACTGAATCCGGAATCCTAGACCTGGTCCAGCGGCCTGGGCAGAGGTGGAAGTGAGCACTGGGTCACTCACTACTCCGGGTCAGTCTAGTGGGCCCATGTGGAGACTGGGAGGCAGCCACAGGGTGAGGAGGAGATGCCGGGACCCAGGGGATCTCAACGGACCAGTCTCGGGCGTCGGACCTCATTGGGTCCCGCCCCGAAGAGCGTCGCTGAAGAAGGGCGATAAGCTGTACAAGCGGGCGGCCAGGAGGGCGCTCCCAGCCCGGGCCGACCGGGACTTTGAGTACCTCGCCCAGTGCCTACCGAGAGCTTCCGAACCCACCCGACGCCACCTGCCTCTCCAGGATCCCGGGTGGCCTCCCTCGCCCCGCGCAGCACTACCTTCGAGCCTCGGGCCGCACCCGCGAAAACAGCGTGGCGAGCTTAGCTACGGATCGCGCATCCCAAGACCGGGCTGCGCACCCCATCCGTGTACGTTACGGGGTGTGGCCCTCAGCCAGGAGCCTGGAGGCGAAGGCGGACGGCGGGTGGATACTCACCGAAGTACACGGTCTTGTCACACTTGGGACACTTGGAGGCCATGGTCGGTGCGCTCGGTCGGTCCGCGCCCTCCACCCGCGCTCGTCTCTGCGCCGCCGCCCGCGCCTGCCCCGCCCGCCCCCGGACGTCGATTGGCTCCGAGACCTGGGCGGGGCCTCTGGAGCCCGCCCCTGGACGCCAGCAGCTGGGCGCGCTGCAGGCGGGGCGCACCTGCCAGGGTCGGAAGGGCCCGGCCTAGCGCCCCCTACCCCGGAGTGAGGTGGCATCCACAGGGATCGCCCGAGAATTCCATGGCCACATTGTGATCTCTAGCTGGAGAGCGGACGATCCCCAGCTTTAGGTCTCGAGGCCCGGGCCTGCTCGTGGTAGGAGGGGGCATGAGAAGCCCGTGGGACGCCCCCCACCCCCCACCACTCCTGCCTCCCGGCACCGCCTCCCTTTGTTGCCTGGTTTCTATAGCAACGGCTCGCAGCACAGAAGCACGAAGCATCGGATTCCGGGCGGGGCGCCGCGGTCCTGTCTGTGGTGCTGAAGGAGGGGCGGGCGAGGCTCACTTGTAAGCTCCACCACTTCCAAAAACAGCTTAAGAAACCACTGGGATGAGTGGGGGCGGGGTGGAGCCAGCCAGTGCAGGCTCTGAAGGAGCCGCAGGTGCACTTGCCTCTAACGCACTTTTATCCTTGGAGGAATGGGGTACCTGCGAATTTTCTCCGCGGCAAGTGTTGTGGGCTAATAATACCCCCTTCTGTGGGGCTGCTGCCACTCTTCCTCAGACTAGGTCTCTGACTCCCAGAATTCTGGCCCCAGTGCATTCTGTAGAGTAGCAGAGCCAGAAATCCAGCTTTCCAGATCGGGTCTCCCACCTTGCTTGACCTCAGAATAGTCCCCTCCCATTCTCCTTCCCACTAAGGACTAGCTTGCCTGTCCCCCTCTCCTTACTTTCTGACTCTCATGGACCCACAGGCCTCTCGGTCAGCCTCTTGACCCAACCTGGGCCTTGGGCCTGGGAAAGAAACACTCTACAAGTCCCAAACCCTCATGATCCGACCCAGTATGGACAGCTAACTCCAGAGACATCCTTCCCACACCTGCCTCACTTCTGGACACCCATATTTCATTTCTCTGTGCAGCCCATGGATTGGGAGCCAAGGGGGTGCCAGGTATATTGGTGACTCCCGGCCTACTATAGCTCCATGTGGTAGCCCTTCCTTTGCACACATATCCTGCAGGAACTGCCATTTCCATGGT
Source organism: Mastomys natalensis (assembly GCA_021653895.1). NCBI lineage: Eukaryota > Metazoa > Chordata > Mammalia > Rodentia > Muridae > Mastomys > Mastomys natalensis. Next base: position 1,879,316 of record JAJTUV010000047.1, on the reverse strand, counting down.
GACAAATGCCCAGAAACATGTGCCACCCCCTCCAAGCCTGACTGACCAGCCAGACCAGCTCCCCCTGGCACCTGTGGACATATGCCAGCCAAGGTGAAAGGCAGGCAAGGAAGCCTTCCCAGTGCCTTCCTGGACAGACCCTTCATTCATAGCCGGGTTCCTGTTCAGGCTGAATTCATAGGTGTCCTGACTCCCAACGCAAGCATCCATTACTGTACCCTCTTGGCTTCCTGTCTCAAGAGTCCTCGTGGACCCTAGGTCCCTGTCTGCCTGACCACCCCACCACTAAGATTTGTGGTTTAAGGCAGGGCTGATTGGGCTAGGCACAGCTAGTCTTCTGAAACGGCCTTAAGGGTGCCCAGTCCAAATCAAAGTGTGAGTAGGAGTAGGCCTCCTCCAGGGGGCAGCGGCGAAAGAATGACAGGTAATACCGGGTAGGGCTGGTAAGAGCTTAATTGCCCCTTTTGTCCTGCCTCCTCTGCTGGGTCCCTGGACAATGATAAGGGCTACAGGGCTGTTGTGAGCCTGGCAGGAAGGCCCATGGGCCAATAACAACCCGTGGCCTTGGCCTCCACACCTGAGGCTGAGGGCCAAAGGGCAGTAACAGGATGGCATGGGCAGGCACAGAAAGGCACATTCCGACATACACCAGCCAAGGGAAGGAGGCTTCCACGGTGCCTTTTTGGAGAGGGTTCCTTCTTTCATAGCTAGGAAGAATTCATTTGTGCCCTGACTCCCAAGCCAATCATCTGGGTCCTCTCATCACCTATGTAGTGTGGTAGACAGTGTGGTGTCTATCTTCATAGGACAGGGCACAGTTCTACTGGAAGGAACGCATGGCTAGGCCTGGAATGAAGGCTCTGAGCCTTCACGTCCTGGTCTTCAAGTTAGCACCCGTCTCTCTGGCTATGACTGCCTGACCACCACCGTCGAAGGGTAGAATGGGTCCTACCCATTTTCCTCATTAAAAATCTTCAGGGTAGAGTAGATTACTTTCCTGGGCCGTAAGCCACCAGCCTATGTCTACTTCCCATTCTTCACTTTGGCTTTAATGTCCAATCAGTCAAAGGTAGACACACACAGCCTCAGACACACTTGGCCCCGTCTCTACAGTGGGCACTGGGGCCCACTTAGGAACATCTCAGTACCCGGCCTGAAGTCTGAAAAGGACAGCCTTTGGAAAAAGACCAGTGCCTGAGGAAAGCTGAGGAACTAGGTCAGAAGGGGCTTCATATGTAGCTGGCTTGAGCCATGCTCCCTGCAGACTCCCAGATGAGAAAAGGACTCCCAGGAGGCCCTTGGGGCCTAGGGTCCTCCAGTAGTGGAAGACAAGGTAGAAGCCAGATCAACTGGGAGAAGCCCAGTGACCCTACGGACACGAGTAGGGCATATGTCACGGCACTGTCCCAGACACCTGGTCTGTCACCCTGATAAGCCCCATCACAAGCTCAGGGAAGCTGAGATATCCCTTATCTGTATCCCAAGTGGGAATATAAACGGTTTCTATTTTAATCCCGTCTGAGATTTCCACACGTCACAGGCGCCTGAGTAGGGCAGGAGCAGAAGGCAGGGGCCAAAAGACTCCACTGTTGCCACAAAGGGTGTCTCTGACCCTCTTGGCCAGCTGAGAGGCAGCAGCTTGAGGACTGCGGGTCTGCGGAGCCGGGCCTCCTCCCTCCCGTAGCTGGCCAGGCCCGCACCTGTCTCTAGGCCTACAAGGATGGAGCAGGCGGAGATAGGATTGCTGAGCAGAAATATGAGCAAATTCTTGAGAAAAGCACACCTGCCAGGGCAGCACGGCTTAGCAGAGCCTGACAGCTGGGGCACAGGGGGTGGGCACAGGGGGTGGGCCCCGGTCCCTAAGCCTCTGTGCCAAGCTGACCCAGGTAGAAAAAAGTTGTGGGGTCTCAGGTAGGGCCAGCTCTCTTTGTGGCATGCATGACAGTTCTCTGCACAACTTCAAAGCAGTGGTCCTCTGTGGCCAGCCTGTCTTGGAAGGGCAGCAGGCACTGGGCCAAAGGCCTGCAGGAATAGGTCTCAAAGTGGTTTGCTCCACCAGCTCGGGTAAAGCCCTCAGCACTGAGCTGACCCCTGCCTGCTGCTACTGCCCATCTTTCTACCAAGGGATGCCCTGGGGATTCCAGGTATTGGAGCAGGGTGAGTTCGAGGCCCTAAACGAGGAGAGGGACTGGGAACAAAAGACACAGAAGGGCTTGCTGGGGTTTTCCTTTTTATGAGATTTTTTTCTTTGTTTTTGTTTAATATGAAAATTACTTGAAAAGACGAGGGACCAACCCTGCCAGGCAGCTTGGCCGCTGCTGGCTGCACCAATCCTAACATTCCAGGTGTAAGTTACAGAGCTCAAGTTCATCTACAAAAAAGTAATAAAAATAAAATTTAAAATGGCACCTTCAACAGAACACAACAAAACCTTAGAGCCCACCCCGTGAGAAGCCCTGCGGCACAAGGCCCAGGGCACTCCTCATCTCTGCTCCAGCCAGAAAGTAAACACAAAGCTAAAACAGACTCCTCGGTGTCTTGGAATAAGTTAGACCGCACTTCTTCCCCGCATGTCCACCAGAGGAGCAGCTTCTCTGCATGTGAGGGCGGGAGTTGGGGCACTACGGAAACAGAGGGTGGGGTGGGCAGCAGTCTGGTGGGGGAGGGAGGCCGCTCGGCCTCTGCAGGCCTCATGGATACTCTGGGGCTGATGGAGGCCCGGCAGGCCACAGCGTGGTGACCGCCTAGTCCTCAATAACAATGGGCTCATCATTGACTGGTGCAGGCGGGGGCGGCCGCAGCGGCAGGGCCTGGCTCTGGCGCAGGGCAATGGGCTTGTAGGGCCGGCGGGCAGCACGCTTGGTTTCTGAGGATGAGAGCAGCTTTCGAATTTTCCTGAGGGAGGGAAGAGGTAAGCCAGTAAAAACCAGACAGTGGTAGCAGAAGACGCCCGTCCCATCCTGTCCCAGAAAAAGGCTCCAACCTGGTCTCCTCGGTGGCCATGTAAAATACATCATCTGGGGCGTCAATCCAGTTCATTCGCCGCCGCTTGACTGGAGGCAGGGAGCCGCCGCGGATCAGGCGCACTTTGGTGGGGTAGGACTTCCCATTGAGCAGGAGATTCCGACTTGGTCCCTGTGGTGAACAAGAGGCATGAACACAGGAAGACAGTGCCCTGATCGTAACCTTATAACCCTCAGCTGGAGACCCTAACCTCCTGGGCAGCCAGGCCTCAAGGTTCCCTACCTCACAGGCCAGGCAGGGAACCCCTGGAGGGCTGTGGAGACCTGAAAGCACTGGGTCCACGCTACCTGTTAGGTCCACTCTCCACGGCACCTGGTGAGGAGCGGGAGCTACCTGGGCCACTTCCCAACACCTTGAGAGATGTGTGCGCACACAGAAGCATGCCAAACCTCTAGTCACCCGTTCTTACCATGTGCCTGGTCTGTCCATGGTTTGCCAGACCTGATGAAAGAGAACACAGAGTGAGGCCAGAGCGGGGGAGCACACTCAGCACCCACACTGACGGCCACTGCTGCTGAGGCCAGCCCGTGAAGGTGGAGGTGGGGATGTACCTCCTGAGGCAACCCTCCAACCAAAGCCTGCACCCAAAGGGCCTGTACAATGTCCTCAGCTAGCCCAGGTGGTCCCATAGCTCTGCCAACCCTGAGGGCCACCTATATCAGGGCCAGCAGAAGAGTCAGCAGTTTGGCAGTTTGGGCTCCAGGTAGGAGGCCAGAGGTCTCAGATCTGACACCAGGCTAAGACAGGTGAAGCCTAGTATACAAGCAAGAGCTGCAGGGCCGCATGCACGTCATCCCTCTCTCCTTAGGACAGCAACTGTCTGCTGGTTGCTCAAAATGCTACCAGCAGATGCTAGGTAGGAAACAGATCTCTGATGACAACAGCATGCTTGTAGGCTGAAGGTCTAGGAAGAAACTGAGATGTCACTGGAGTGAGGCTGAGAGGCATCCCACCCTGGCAGGAGTGCCAGCTGCAGCCCACATCAGGAAGCACTGCAGCACAGACCTGCTGCCATGTGTACGCATGTGTGTCAAACAGGTCTCTGCATGGCCGGGCCCCAAGCAGGGAACAAGATGGGACTCCTCTAGCAGGCCTGGCTAGTGCCACTGGACCCCATGACCCCATGGTGACGGTGACCCCAATCACCAAGCCCTTCTCATCAGAGATCTCCCTCTTTTTAAAAAAAAAAATACTTGGAGACAGGACCTTAACATGTATTCCAGCTACTTGGAACCCAAGATCCCCCTGGCTTCAGTCTCCCAAGTGTGGGGTTTACTGTCTGGCCCGTCTCTAAGAAGCAACAGCCTGCCCCTCGTCCTCTCCCTGCAATCTGCCCTATTCCAGAATCCTGGATCCAGCCTCCCTGGCAGCTCACCTGGCTCTCGGGGACCCCAATCTTGTGCCCACACAAAGCCCTATCACAAGAGCTACTTACCCAGGTAAGTGCCTGCCAGAGTGACGAGGCGGCAGAGAGAGAAGATACACACTAGAGTTAGAGTGAGCGGCATGCACGTGGCAGCTAAGCCGCAGGGCAGAGCAGCAGGCAGTATGGGGCAGGGGTTAGTGAGTTAAGAACCTTGGGTGCCAGGGGCTAGCACCTTGCCCAGTTCCCATGTGCTCTGCTTATTTATGCAAGGCCAGGCCTGAGGCACACTAGGTCAAGGCTGTCTCTAGTCAGTCGGCCTATGGTTCCTAGGCTAGTTCCAGTACCGAGGTCTAGTTTTACAATTTCAGGACTGCCACTCCTCTCGTGTCTAGACCCTCTGACGTGGGAGCTGCCTCAACCACTAACAGGACCAATGAGTTCCCACTACATCCAGTTGGGTACCCATTGCAGGATACACCTCAGGTCTGCATGACAGACTTTGAAAAAACTCAGTGGAAATGAACAGCTCTTTATAGAAACCAGAAGCAAGGTCTGGGAAGGCCATGCCTGGGCCCCTGGCCTGAGGTATAGATAACATGGCCAGTCCCATAGCCACACAAAAGGGATATGCCTGCTTGGGTACCTGACAGCTGGCAAGCTTCCAAAGCAGCCTTGAGAGGGAGTGTCCTGAGGGAATAAGGTACAGTTAGACAGTCTCTGCCTATTGCTACTCCTGGGCTCTTGTCTTGACAGCTGGGGAGGAGCCTGAGCAGGTTCATGCTGGCTGGTCGGTGTTTCCCACACTACCATCCAAACTTGGTGCTATCCCTCATACCCAGGGCAGGCTTGTGCCCCACTACCTTTACCCCATCGGCAGACTCCAAGCTAATCCTCAGCAGACCAAGGGCCATGTAAGCTCAGCCACCAGCCCATCCCTACTGTCCCCATCAGGCAGGGCACACAATTGCAGGTAGCACTAGCAGCCCTACAAGCAAGGCTGAAGGCATGCGAGCAGTCACAGCGCGATAGCAGGGGGGTACCAAGGGCCTCGTGCAAGGACAGTCCACCCATGGCTCAGGCCAAGACAGGCCACAGCCAGAGACCCAGGTTCATGGGCCCTCTACCAAGAGACAAGTCTACAGCAGGAGCATGGAAGTGTGGGCTGTGGCCTGGTCTCTGTGGATTGCCCCCGTACGTGCCCTGAACCGCCCAATCTGCTAGCAGACAGTACACACAGGCATCACGACAGGACTAGGCCACAGCACCCCACCAGCGGCCGCCCCAGGCCTTACCCCTACTGGGCATCAAGAGGCGCTTCTTCATGTTGCCTGGCAGTGCCCAGGAACAGGAGAGAGAGGGAGAGAAAACACCATCAACTAAGACAGCCAGTTGAATAAGGATCACGTGGAGCTCCAGGGCTAGCCCTAGTCCCGTGGCCCTCAGCAGGCCTGCCTTCCTTAGAGGGCCAGCCCTGCAGCTCCCAGGAGACCTGGCTTGGCCTCTTCCCAGGGCCAGTCCCTAAGCTCAGACTCACCGTCTACCCCATTGTGCTGCTCATAGCTCCTCTTGCCCAGGATGGTAGGGGAGCCATTATTGATGACAGGGGCTGACTTGGCCGGGGTCAGACTGCTGAGCACACTAGATGAACTCTTCACAGGGTCGGGCTTGGGCGGGCGGGGATGGGTCTCTGTGGAAATGAACAAGGTAAGGGCGTGGTTCGGAACTGGCTATGCAGGAGGGTCCATGCTGTAACAATGCTTCCTACCGGAAAGCCCTACGGATTTGGCTGCAGGAAGCAGCACCATGCTACCAGAGCTCACTGAAGCCAGGGATCGAAGCACTGTCAGTAGGAAGCCTACCTAGAATATCTTCAGGAAGGGTGACAGCAAGTAGAGCCTAGACCACTGCCTCAGACAGGAGAGCTGGCTAAGTGCTAAGAGCTTACAAGATCCAGACACAGCCCATAAACACGGGAGTTCTATCAGACAGCTTCCACATCCAGGCTACCAGGTCTGATGGCAGAAGGCTGGCTACTGGCCAGACACTGCGCTGCCTGGCTGGCCGGAGCAAGGACCCACCCCACAGAAGGCAGGTCCTGGCACTGACCACACCCTCTTGGGTGAGGCTGGTTCTGGGGCCCAGGACCCAGGGAGCAAAGCCAGAGACACTTGTGTCTGCAGTGAACACACTTAGCTTTTAGTTCTGGAATGTCCTTTCTAGAAGGACCGTTGACTCCATGCTGGAGGACTGCCTCAAGTCCACTCAAACCCTGCACACAAGTGACCCCAAGTGTCTGGCGAAGCCTTAGGATGTGCCACTCCTAAATGGCAGGAGCACTGCTGAGAGAGCAACAGTCCCCAAACAAACGCAACCAAGGTGCTATCCCTACAAGGCTGCTAGCCAGACAAGCACCTTGGCCATCAAGGGCTCACAGAAGCCTCCAATGCTATCTTATGTTGGGGAGAGGCCTCCTTGCAGCAGCAGGTGTCCACCCTGCCCTGGGGACTTGTTGGTAGGATTATACCTGGTATAAACCCTAATCAGAAGTCAGTGGTAGCACACGCCTTTAATCCCAGCACTTCCAGAGGAAGAGGCGGGAGGATCTCGAGTTTGAGGCAAGCCTGGTCTACATAGTTCTAGGATAGCCAGGGCTATGTAGAAAAACCCTGTCTCCAACAAAACCTTTAGTCGGGACACAGGGCTGCTGGGTATGCCAGGGAGGTTAAAACCAGAGGGTGTGGAACTCAGGACCTGGAGGAAAGAGGAAACAGCTCGCTCTCTGTAGGTACTCCTGAGCCTGGCATCGTGTAACCGAGGTGATCACTCAGTGTTTCCTAGACGGGGTGCTAGGATGAGAGCTAGAAACCTATGTCCCTGCCGGGCGTGGTGGCGCACACCTTTAATCCCAGCACTTGGGAGGCATAGGCAGGCAGATTTCTGAGTTCGGGCCAGCCTGGTCTACAGAGTGAGCTCCAGGACAGCCAGGGCTACAGAAACAAACAACAAACAAACAAAACAAAAAAAAAACAAAAAAAACCCAACAAAACAAAAAAGAAACCTATGTCCGACCCATCCAGCTTACCAAGATACCGGAGCACGGCCTCCAGGGGCTTCCGGACAACCTGCTTCAGCACCAGTGGGCTCTGGGAAGCTTCCGGCAGCCGTGCTGTGCCTGGTGTATGAGGACAAGGTACAGTGAACAACTATGTTCCCCAAGAGCCAGAGCTCTTTCCTGTCCCCACCTGGGTACTCTGCCTGAGCGTGGCTCCTGCTGGCCCCAGGAAAGACAACAGAGGAGACTCACATTCAGCCTTGATTGCTGCACTGTTGATGGGCATGTAGGGGTGGCGGGCAGCATGCCATGGGCGTAGGATCTCACGGCACAAGCGCCGGGCAATGCGTGTCAACTTGGTGGTGTGCAGGTAGAAGGCCTGCCTGGTCTTCATGGCAAACTTGGGGCTCCCACTGCTCCGAGCTGGGATGCCATGGGGACTCTGTGGGATGGGGCACACCGCCCCGATACGGCACTGTGACTGCAAGCCAAGGACCCGAGGCTGGCACGCAGCAGGTGACAGATCAGTATGGTGTGTCCCACTTACCATGTTATTGCGGTTTGGTCCCGGCCTCTCTCCATCTAACCGGGTTGGCATTTTCAAGCCACCATATTTCTTCCAATATGTCCAACAAGATGCGCAGAGGCGACACTGCATGTTAGGGGGACCCCAAGAATACCACTGGTAAGACTGTGTGGCTACGGACAACAAAGTTGGAAATAGACGGATTCTTAAGCAGAACCAACGGTGCAGAGAGCATCCCACAGTGTCCCCACCGCCACCACAGCCACCCCACCCCCTGGCTCAGGACCAAAGTAGCTCCACCTCATACTCCTGAGGAACTCTTCCAAACTGCCCCCCACCACTGCAGCCCATTACGGCAAGTCATTCCAGGTTTGGGCACAGGGGCCTTCAGGGGCCCCATGAGCACCACAGCCACGCAGTAGCTTTCCCGTGGCCCCTGCTGCCCAGGATGGGTGCCAACCAGGTATAGCACTTACTGTAACAGCTCTCGCAGGCCCGACCGGCCCCGGGGCTCTGGCCTGGTGTCCCTGTGCCATTCACTACACTGGCCTTGACACTGTTGACGCTGATCTGGTTTGGGTTTGGCTTGTTACTGATGGAGGAGAAGGATCAGTCACAGGTGCCCCGGGGTGTCTGTATCCCCACAGACATCCCTGTACCTCTGGTCCACTAGGTTTCAGCTGCCGTATCCCACAATGCTCAGCAGTAAACCCAGCCTGACTCCTGAGCCAAGAAAGCTTCAGTCCTGATCCCTCCTCCCCAGTGGCGGAAGCTCATGAAGAGGGAGGCAGAGGTTCCTCACCTGAACTCAGGAGGCCGCCTGACCCCGAGTCCTACACCCACTGCCCACGCCCACCATGCCCAGGAAGGTAAAAATGGGACTTACTAGTTGGGAATATAAACCTGCTTTAACTTGCTCTCTGCTTCAGCTGCTTTCAAACGTTTCTTTAAACAAAACAGAGGGTTAGGGAGGTCACCAGGCTGGCCAGGGAAGCCGGGAGAGCACTGGGAGGGGGACACCACTGTTTCCCCATCATTGGCATCCTTGGGGAAAACTTTTCATGGCCCTCTCTGGCCAGCCTGGGGCCAGGAAGTGGGGGTACCAGGCTGGCTAGGGGTCAGGAATGGCCCTTCCCCCCAGTCTGAGTCCTCTAATGACCCTGGTTCCTTCCTCTTTGCTCTAGGGCTTAAGGGGAGGTCGTTGGGAAAGTCTGAACAAATGTAATGTGGCTACGAGGGGACTGGAGAGGACAGGCAGAGCGGCACGGGAGTGGATGGCCCACCTGCTGGACGTATCTGTCGGTGGTCTTCCACATGTAGTAATACTCTATGATGCTGGTGAGCGACTTCCAGGGGAGCTGCGGCAACAAGGCAACACGATGGGTGGCACGGATGGGGCTACTGCCCAGACAGGCAGAGGAGGCGTGGCACCGGCAGTGCTGGGATCACCTCAGGTCCCCCACTATGGAACCCCCCCAAGTGCTAACCACAGCAAGCCCACAGGAAGCATGAGGCTGACCTTCCCCTTCGCCTGAAAACCCAAGCTAAAACAATATGATTATGCCTGGAAGGAGATGACCAAGGCGCAGAGATGAAAGGACAAGATCAGTCTCCGGATGTGCTGTGTTGCTGGCCTGCCTTCCACCATGAGGCCACGTGGCACAAAAGCATTTGCCAAAGGCAGACCCTCAACCATGGACGTCTCAGCCTCCAGACCAGAACTGATCGATCTGTTGGCATTACCATTCTCAGGTGCTTGAGAGGCCCCTGCACTACCCACATTCTTGACCCTGTACTTCGCCTTGGTTGGAAAGCCACACCTCCCGCTTCTCTGGGTTACTGAGCTCCAGGGCTACTTTTCATGTTCTTTGTCCTTCCCATCCAGTGTTGAAGGCACAGCTACCAGCCCCTAACCTGTCCCCCTTCCTTGGGCCACCAGCCACATCACTCAGCTTTCCTCTTCTCCTGAGCTACTGTCTGGTTTGTCTTTTGGCAGTGGTGGAGATCAGACCCAGGGTCTCCTACATACAAGGAAGGGATACAGGCGTTCTACCACTGAGCTACACACCACGGCTGGCAATTTCAGTCTAAAGGCTAGCGTGATGGTTTAATGTCACCTGCAAACATGGTGTCTTTAGATTTACCAGCTTCATCTACATGAGCAATTTCCTGTGAGCAGACACGAGAAAGTGTTCTATGGCTTAAGGTATACAAAGATGAGGTGGTCTGTTTTGTGTAGAACCCTGATTCTGTGCTCGGTCCAATCGATCCTCTGGCCCAGTCAGCCCTACTCCCTAGAAGGTGGATGCAGCCTTCTCTCGGGGTCTCAGACAGACTCGGTTTACCTGCTGACCTGTGTCTCCAGGGCGGTCCAGCTCTGACGTCACGCTGTCTCCCTATCCAGCTCTACTTTCCATCTAAAGAGGCTCTGCTTACTTCATTCAGTTGGTGCCAGGCAGCAGAGGCTGTGGGTACTGTGGCTCTGAGAGTGAGCAGCACCCGAGCCTCCCAGGCCTACCCTTCAGGCTTCCAGCCTATGTCATCATTCTGCATGCTCCTGGCTCTGCCACCCTGGCTCTGGTTTGCTACTGAGCTGGTTGGTTGGTTGGTTTGTTTGTAGCAGTTTCTCACTGTTTCCCAGGCTGGCCTCAAACTCTGAATCCTCCTGCCTCAGTCTTCTCAGTGCTAGGATTACAGGCATATTACACCATGCTCAGTCTTGTTATTTTGATGGAGCTCCAATGGACAATACAGTCCTGACTCCTAGAAACCCCACCTCCTCAAGGCTCCTATGAAGGTGGCCCAGCTGCCTCACCTCAGACAGAAAAGCTCCTTCAGAGTGCCTGCAGGCTTTTAGTCAAGTTTAACACTATTCAGTCTTTTGGGAAGTATTTTTTTTTTTTGGCGGGGGTGGGGGAGTGGGGATCTGGGGGTGGGACTCTGAGAACTCAGCCCTCCCACATTAAAGACCCTGAAGTCTTGCCAGACCAGTGAGGTTCAGCTTAGTTAAGAACAAAACAAAAACAAGTTTGGGCAGCTGTTAAGTCTTCAGGATGCTTCCCAGAGAACCTCCTCCACAGTAGTAGCCTCGCCTTAGCATGCTCCTATGGCTCTCAGAGTTCACTGGTAGCCATAGCATCCCTGGACCACGAGGGTAGAGGCCTGGATGAGAGGTGGGGCCTTGTAGCCACTCCCCCAAGCTGCTTAAGCACTTACAAAATCTTGCTGAATGTCTGTGAAATCTTTCCCATATTTTTCCAGAGCTTCCTCAAAAAGGTTGGCTTCTGATGCTGACCACTCCTCCATCTCATCCCTGCAGAGCACGGGCCCACCCTGAGGCACGAGGGCCGAGATGGCCTTGGAGATGTCGTAGATGTTCTTGTGCAGTGTGTCCATAGCATGGAACTGTAAGACAGCAGAGTTCCCCTGGGTCCAGGCTGTCCCCAGGCTCTAAGGAGTATCTCCCTGCACCTGAGAGTGAACCCCAACCCCAACCCCTTCAGGTCTCAAGGTGACAATCTAGTAGCTGCCGAGACCCCTAGAGGGGAACCCCTCCCTAACTCCCTTAGCATGTTAGATAAATCTAAGGTGTACCAGGAAAGGCTGGAGTCCTGAGTTCTTAGTTACCTGCTAGGACCCCTGTGCCTAGGTAGGTGCTGGACCCCAGAAGAAAGCAAGAGAGGTGGCAAGTGGCCCACTCACCAGGGTGATGTCTCGGGAGGCTGCTGCGGCACTCATGTGCAGGCTAGGCTGCCGCACGGAGCTGCTACAATCCAGGGCCCGTGCAAAGGTGCCCACAGAGCTGGGGAGAAGGAGATCCACTAAACCACCAGAGCTGACCGGGAGGGATGGCCCCCAAGCAAGTCAGCGAAGACCAGGTGGTATGCCCACCAAAGGGTGGCTGGGGCTCAGCTCTAGAGGAGCACAGGTAGAAGCTGTGGCATGAGGCCCCATATGTAAATGAATCAGAGGGCAAGCAACATACAAAATAAGCCTCAATGCTGGTTGAGAGAATTCTCTGTATCCATGTGTGTCTGCTGGAGATCTCTGCATTGGGAGCTGCCTCAGACCTGGGACCCTAAGCCTCACTGTGTGTAGCAAATGTAGACAGGCTCTTCCTAGGCCATGCTGGGATTTGCTGAGCCTCAACTGCTCTGGCCCAGCACTGATTCTGGGGGCCTACCTCCTTCATTTAAGCAGCCTCGAGCCTCCCACTCAGCCAGCCAAGAGCTCTTGAGCTAGGTCTTAGCCTAGTGCCTATGGTGGAGACAGCCCTAAGAGCACGCAGTGAGAATATAAGCCCAGATACCTAGGAACACTTATCATAGGACCCAGGGGCATTTGCATCCTTAAAAGGCTGCATTCATAATAAGGAAGAGGTCTGAGCAAGAAACAAAGATACCACGGCCCCTCTGCTGGATGTACAAACTAAGGCTCCATGTCCCAAGACCCACCCCCCTGCTCCAGGTGATATACTCCTGGCTCTGCTTACTGGACTCACCGGGCCACCACCAGAAACTGGTCAATCTGTTTATCCACAAGTGGATTGTGGGCTTCCCACACCTTGGTCTCTAGTTTTGACTGATCACGGCCGTCCTCCTCACCTACAGGGAACAAATGTGGTTTAGGGAGAACAGCAAAAGCCGTGGTAAACAGTCCAGTGTAACCAAAAGTCTGTCTGCTCCCCAGATCCCATGGCACCACTCCTCCCCAGGTGACATGAGATGCCGGCTTGGAGGGGAGGCTGGCACACATACCCAACCCTGGGGGCTGGAGGGACATACGGGGTTGGGTGGGGGTCAGGTCCTCTGCTCTTGGATTTCTATTATTCTGGGAGTTAGGGGACAATTCCTGATGAAATAACTGTGTACTCATAAAGAGCATACAGCAGGATCAAGAGTTCCAAGGAGAATTCTGTCACGAGGGAAATGACCCAGGAGAAATCCCACAGTCATTCATTGTCTGAGTCTCTAGCCAAGGGCTACATTTATAATTTAGTGACGGTATCAAGCTTCGAGGTTTGCATCAGATCCCATCAACTCCCCTTTGGCCCTTAGCATCAACACACCATGTGGCCATCAACAGCCTTCACTTGAGTCCTCACAGAATACTGGGTTCCTAGTCAGGGCACTGAGCAAGCTGACAGAAGGACTGGATGTCTCCAAGGAGATATTCCTGACCCTTGAAGAGTTATTATCTATGGGTCCTAAATCCAGGACAGAGCAAGGCAAGGCAGGCCTTATGATCAGCTAGTCAGAGAGGATGAGGGTCCTGCGCTGGAAGCCCACCACTGCAGAAAGCCCTGCAGGGACCATGGTAGGAACTGAGAAGCCTGAATCAGGTTCTCCGGTGCTCTCGGACCACAGCTGGATTCTACAAACTCCAGCCTTTGCAGGCCCAGGACAGTGGCCCTTTCTCCAGTGTTGTAGGTGGGTTTCAGTCTTGACGTAGGCTGTGCTTAATCAGGGAGTGGGGGGGGGTTGAGGTGGGTGCAACCCTTGGTATTCCAAGATCCCCCAAACCAAGATGCTATTCATAGCAAATGATCGGCAGCTGCCTGGAACAGAGAGCAAAGGGTGCTGTGGAACCCGGCCCACACCGCTCGCTCTGAAATTTCCAACAGAGTGAATGAAGACAAGCATTCCATTTCATAGCATTCCAAACATACACCCTGGGACTGGAGACAGGGCTCAGCAGTCAAGAGCATATATTGCTCTTTCAAAGGACTCAAGTCCAATTTCCAGTACCCCTGTCTACCAGCTCACAAAACCATGTCCTCAGCTCCAGGAGATGCAACACTTCTGGTCTTGTCCAGACAGGAGGTAAACACACACACACACACACACACACACACACACACACCACACACACCACACACACACACACACACACACACACACACACACACAGTAAAAACTTAATTATTAAGAGTGCTACCATGGGGAAGCCTCTGACCTTTGTGTCAAAAGGCTACAGAAACTAGGAAGGAAGCAGCGGCTCTGGTAGCTGGAGACTCCCCAAGATCCTGCTCTTTTTTCACAGGCCCTACAGCCAAAGTATAGCTCTCTTGAGGGTTCTTCTAGCACTCGCCAATGAACCCACAAATGCCCAGGACACCTGGAGCTGCTTGGTTCTGAGGAACAGATGGTCAAAGCAAGGTCCTCTGACCTTTGAGACTTCTCCCACTCTCGGGTCCTGGTGTAAGTTCACGTGACTGTGACAGTCTTGGTCTCGATACTTCCCCTCAGCCAGGCTGAGAAAGCAGATACTATGGCTTCAGCCTACGCGGCTGGACATAGTTCAGGCCTGTCTATAGAGCTTTCGGGCTGGCTGGCTCTGGCTGTAGGTGGTGCACAGGCATCAGGATACACGGAAGAGAAGTCAGCAAACCAAAGGCAGTCTTCCATACACAGCTCAGAGGGAAGCACTCCCAACAGCCAGGCCCCACCCAGCTGCAGGCTTAGCACCTCATTCTGAGGTCCAACAAACATCAGAAAACCAAACAGAAACCACAAGGCAAAAGGAAGGCATGGAAAACACCGGAAACAAGTGCTGTGTCGGGACAGCCACCCTGAAGGCAGCGCACTGTCCTAGCATGTGGAGAGCTGTAGCTGAGGAACCCCAAACCACCCAACAGCACCCGCCTCAGAGACTCAGTGCACAGAAGCAGAGCTCTCTCAGAACCTCCAGTCCCAGCTGGAGACGAGGCCAGGGTCTGAGTCATTAGGTCACTCTGCCAGGGCTGCTGAAGGGAGATGTGGAAGGGACAGGCAGCCTTGCAGCCAGGTCTGCACTTCCCCCTGAACCTGACCGCCTCAATGTGATCTCTCTGCCCACCTACGATACACTCAATTCTTGTAGGGCATTTCTGACCAAACCCCTACATATGAATGAGTAGATGGATGAATGGATGAATGAATGAATGAATGAATGAATGTAATTTTTAACCGCCTCCCCAAGGGGGAGAGGCTGGTGAGGTGACTCAGTATGCAAAGGTGCTTGCTAAGCCTGTCAACCTGAGTTCAATCTCCAGAACCCACACACTACGACCCCTACGGACTGTCCTCTGACCTCCAAAGTTCACCAAGAACCTGCATTTGATTCCTGAGTTTCACTCTGGGGAATGAAAAACCAGATTCCAGCAAGTTATCTTCTGACCTCTCTACACCTACACACACACACAACACAACACACACACACACACACACACACAGTGAATATAGAATTATGAGTCAGGTGTGATGGCCTGCTACTGTAATCTTAGCCCTTTCAAGGCCAGAGAGGGAGGCAAGTTCAAGGTCTAACTGGGCTATATAAATAAGACACTGTCTCAAAAAACATGGGACGGGGCTGGGTTAACAGCGTTGACTGCTTTTCCAGGAAACTTGGGCTCAACTCCCAGCACCCATAGGACTGCTCACAACCTTCTCTAACTCCAGTCACCAGGGATCTAATACCCTCTGACTTCCATAGACACTGCACAGAGTGGTACCCTGGCATACACACAGGCAAAGTATCCATACACGTAAAACATAACTAAAAGAATAAAACAAGTAAGGAACAAGGCTGGGAGTGTGGCATGTGGCAGAATACTTTCCTAGCGGAAACAGTGTAAAATCAAACTCAGAATGAGCTGCCAAAGGGAAATCTGAGGTCACGGAACCACAGGGCTCAAAGGCGGCTCCAGGGTTTGAGCCTTGCGGCTGGATGCTAATGGCCACTAGGAAGGAGGCTTCGGACGAGCTGAAGCCCAGGTGAAAGCTACAAGCACTGCTCCCAGCTTCCTCCACGTGCTCCCAGCCTGAACCTCACCTTCTTTCAGCAAGTCAGTGATGTCAGCCTGGTACCGGTTTCCTACACGAATTTCCCCTTTATCAGCCAGGAGGGTCTTCTGCTGTGGGTCATAGACTAGAGAGTAGAAGAAGAAATCCTGAAAAACACCACATACAAGACAGGTGTCAGACAAGTCTTCTCCTCCAACTGCATCCAACAAGCCAGTCCAGTTCTGAGGGTGAGGGTGTGGCCTGCCTCCCCATGGTCTAGGGCAGAAGGTCCTCAGAAACAGAAGTGAAGGACCGGGAGAGACCTCATCAAACTGCCTCAGAGGGTGCTTGTCTGCTGAGGAACTAAGCGGACGAGCTGTACAGTCCCCTCACAAAAGCCACTGCCTTTCTGTCACTGCAACCTTTGAAACTCAGCTTATGAAGGCCAGGCCCAGCAGCTCACACCTTTAATCTCAGCACTTGAGTCAAAGCAAGCAGAGCTCTGTGAGGCCAGCCTGGTCTACACAGTGCATTCCAGGACAGTCAGGGCTACATCAGAACCTGTCTCAAACATCACCACTACCCCTGGGTGGAAAAATCAACTTATGAGCACAACAAAAACCTCGGTACCTAGGAATAATTTCTACAGGCTGCAGGCAGGCACGCACATGAAGAGGCACCAAGCACAGAGCTGTAGACTAGAGCAGGCTGCATCCTCATGGCTGAAACTCATACAACGCAGCCTTTCTCAATCTCTCCTGTGTCAGGCTGTAAGCCCCTGGCCTACTCCTTATGTCAACCTCTTCGTTCCCATCGCCTGGGCCCTCACTGGCCCCTGCTCCCTTGCCCAGCTCTCCCACGGCTCCACCGCCACTGGTCCACCCCATGACTTACAATTCCCCTTCCTCTAGCTTCCTTTCTCCTTCCTGCTAGCACTCAGAAAGAGTAACTCCTCCCAGCCACTGCATGGACACGTTAGTCAGTGACCGCTGCCTTTCTAGGGCTCCAGTCCACTCAGGGGACAGTGGTGCTGACTCAGGCCTGTTACCGTCTTCAGCCTGTTTTGTGCCGGGTGGCCCAGTCATGCTAGGCATCCTTCTCTTGGCTACTGTCTGAGATGGCATCTTCTTGGTGGGGTCGCTGCCTGGGGAACTAATGGTGCACAACTCATGGTGGCTCAGATTCCCAGCCCTGCAGGACTTGATGCAGCTCTCACCAGACCAAGATGTCTACGGCTGCTCAGGCTTGTGGCCCTGAACCACTACATCCCAGCATTTCTGGGCTCTGTACGGCAAGTGTTAGGGTTACGGCTGAGACATGGGGTGGTATCCCTACAGAGTGGCTTCACAGTGAGCTCTGCATTTAGACATGACCCCTGAGCTTAGGACATATTCTGCTGTCCTGGTACTCTTAAACTCACTGGTACACCCTGTGGGCACGCAGCGAATGAGGCCTATCTAGGCCAACCTGAGCTACCTGTTATCAGAGCCTCAGACCACAAGGTTCATAAGAGGCAGCAGAGCCCTAGAGGCTAGGTTCCAGGCAAGAGGTGTGTGTGTGTGTGTGTGTGTGTGTGTGTGTGTGTGTGTGAGAGAGAGAGAGAGAGAGAGAGAGAGAGAGAGAGAGAGAGAGAGAGAAACGGTGCTTACATGCTTTGTACTTCACTTAGCATTTCCTTCAGCTGCCATATCCTCCAGGAGACTGACAGGCTAGCCATCCACCTCAGAAGCCTGACCTTCCCAGCAGCGGTATCCTACATCTTAAGAGACTTTGCTTCCTCTGAGACACTAGTTTCTTGGGGTGACAGCTAATGTGTAACAACTAACTATGTGCAAGGTGATCCTACATAAGAACTACCTGCCCCAAATGTCGCAGTGCCCACCAAGGCCTGCAGCCATGGAGTCACTTTAGACTGTGGACAGAGATGGCCTGTGTAAGCTTCTGTTTTCCATGTGATACCCACAAGGCCCCAGGTAGGAGACGAAGTAATTCTTGTCCCTGGAGTCCTGGCTAGTGAGGCAAAAGTGCTCACCAACTCCAACCATTTATTCCCCCAGAGCAGAGGAGACCTCCACCAAGGGGTCACCTTGAAGGAATGTCTATTAACACCTGAAATGACCAACAGGATCCAAACGTCTCTGAATCCTGATGGCAGGGTACTGTGGGTAAGGAAGGAGTTGTGATGAAAAGGGCAGACTCATGTCCAGCCAGAAGACAGGAGGGCGGGTCTTACCTCACGCTCCAGGTAGGACTTGAGTGACTCAGTCTCGTTGAGCAGGGTAACACTGCACTTGCCCCTGGAAGAGAGAATGGCTAGGTGGAGGAGGAGCAGGCAGCAAGGTGCCAGGTAGGGCTGCAAGAACTACCTGATGTGGGTGGCAGGCAAAGACTCCAACTGCCGAGAGAGGAACAGTTCCCGATGCCGCAGCTGATGCTTAAGTTTCTCAGGCAGGTCCATCATCTCGGGATTTTCTACTTCTTCCTCCACTTCCCCTAGAGGACAAAGAGGCCCTGTGAGTCATCTCTGAAGATGGCACCTGACAGCCCCGGACCCCAAGCTAGCTCTCCCTCGTGCAGGGCACCAAGCACAGCAGGGTCACTTCCCTGCCTAGCACACTTCCTGCCCATTCCAAGGAGGCTCAGGGCTCTGGGTAGGCCCCACAGATGCCCTAGAACCTGGAATGAGGGGCTCGACATCAGGACGGGAAGATAGGACAGTGCTCAGACCGGCCTCAAGCAGCAGGCAGAGAGAGGCAGGAAAGGACAGGAGGTCTCATCCGCCGGCCTGAGGCCAGAGGGTCTACACCAAACACAGTACATCTTCTGCACTAGCAGGACAACCCTTGAAGCCTGGGCCATGGCCAAGGCCTGGCTACAGGCTAAACAGCCCTAGGGAATGCCAGCCCTCAGCCGGCTGGCAGGGGATGCAGGGATGGGCATGCAGGTGGCCCATCCAGGATCCATCCATTTGTGCATCGCCCGCCCCAGCCCAGGGACACAGACGCGAGGACGCCCTCCTTGCAGAGGTCGGCTCTTACCTTCCTCGCCGGTGTCCGCCCCCGGTCCGGCTCTATAGCAGACTGACAGGGCTACATAACAGACAGACAGCGCCCAGATGGCAGGTTAGGGCCAGTGACAGCGCTTGCTCCCTGCCCAGGGCCCGGACCGAGGAGACATGGGGGCCACAGGCCTCCCAATGAGGACAAATACCACCCAGCCAAAGACTACCTATGTCCCCTAACTGCTCCAGCATTCAGGCTGCCCTCCCACCTGCAACCCATCCCTCTTCCGACTACTGCCTGAGACCCCTTGTGTGCTCAAACACACTGCACAATCAGGAGCTAGCTCCTCCCTAAAAGGCAAGTACAGGAGTCCAGGCCTCCAGACAAGGTTGTCCAGACACGGCAAGAGAACAGCAGCAGGCCAGCAGGGAGGATGCTGACTACTGGGAGAAGCGCAGGCTATACCAATGTCGTAGCAAGCACTTTAGCACTGTGGTTACTGCCCACTACCCTGAATCAACAAAACACTCCTTAGCCTCGTCTAGATCCCCAAATTGAGGAGTACGGAATAGTGTGTGTGCACCATGATGGCCCAGCAGGGTGACAGCCCTGCTGAACACCACAGCTCCAACAAGCCTGACAAACATGGCTGCTCTCTGTTGCCCCCTTGTGGTGACTGCAGGGCATTCTGGCACTTTGGAAAGAGATCTCCCTAGCCTCAGGCATCTTAGATGGTGGCCAGGGCTGAAAGGTGGATGTGGGTTTGTTTTCAGTATGACTGGGGCCCAGAAGCTGGGGCATCTCTACTAAGCTATTTTTCTCCTAAACACGAGACAGACAGGTCTGTCCAGAGCAGTTCCTGCCCAGCAGCCAGGAGCTATGACACACATCATCTAGAGCCTAAGATATCATAATTACATGAGGCCCAGCCACCAACCACTCAGAGGTCAGCTTCTGTGTACGTCCGCTTTGTATTACACATCTAGGGGACTTAGCTACGGCCCCACTGGTAAATGGACCCATGGGCTATAGCAATGTCAGATCCCCAGGTACAGTTCCCCACCAACCCTGACACAGGCAGTAAGTGGTTCCAGGACACCCTCCTCTCTTCTAGGCCTGCAGCAGGATCAGACCTTATCATAGCTATATGCATAGCCCCTGGCTCCAGCTCTCCCTAGAGACCTTTCAAAGGGCCAACCCTGAAGGCAGATGGGACAGCCCCAACCCACATTCCCAGCCCAGAGCCCATCTCAGGCCACCGTTAGTCACACTCTGCTAAGCTCTACCTTGCTCTGGAGGGTACTGTGCAGAGGTCAGGCCACAGTTCCCTCTGTGGGCATCTGGAAGGGGCTCCTGCTCACACGCACCACAGGCTACAGGGCAAACTTCCTATTTGAGGGCTGTGCTTTGCTTGGACACCCTGGCAGATCACCAACTGGGAGTCTCTAGCTCTGGTGTAATGGACTCCTACTGTGCAATCAGCCTTGTGTGTGTGTGTGTGTATGTGTGTGTGTGTGTGTGTGTGTACACGCACGCGCCTTGGAGGTAGGGAGCTGATTGTAACCATGCGGCAACACCAGGGAACGGGCACTCACTAATCACAAGACAGGCTAAGAGGAGTCAGCCTGCAAACCCTGGCACCCTTGCCTGCCTGCATTGTTGGCTTAATGAAGCTCTCAGGAGGCCTGGCCAGAGATGCCCTGAGCAATTTTTCTAGGAGCACAGTGTGAGGTCCTGGTTCCGGGAGGCCCTCCACCCTGAGGTAACATGCTCCACTCTGAGGTAACACGCCTAGGATTTCTTTGCGTCTTCACAGTACACACCCTCTTCCACAGCCGCAGCAGCACCTCCGGGTCATTTAGACAGTAGTGAGGGTCTCACCGTGCACTGGTTCTCAAAGCAGGCCACTGCCCTTCCAACAGATGCCCTCCACTGTAGTGGGCACAGATGGCCCTGACATTACTGGAGACTTGGGACCCACACCTACAGGGCCACAATTAGGTCACTATGTCAAACGTTCTCAAAGCAGGAGCATCAAGTACACGCAACTAGAGCCAGCATATGAGCTTTGAGGTCAGAGGTCAAGGAGCCCAACTTTGCATCCAAAAGCGGTCCTGAACACGGGCCTGGTCTAAGATGGGAGCTGCATTTTCATTTTGGAAATAAAATGAAAGGCTTGCAATGCTATACTGGTATGAATCATCCGGGGTTGCCTGTGGGGGACAGGGACTTCACAAGAAGCCGACCTGAAGTTAGCTCTGGCTCCTTCCTGCCCCTTCCTCTCAAGTACTCCTTCTTAGGGTAGGTTTCTAGGGTTCCCACTTGACTGGCTGCCACCACAAAGAGATGCTGGCTCCTGCAACCCTGTCCCCGTCTGTTAGGAGTGGGGACCGCGTGGTGTGTGCATGCGTGCACGGGTGCACGTGTGCATGTGTGTGCTGTATGACTGGGACTGAGCCCTCCACCTAGCTACGATGGATGGTTCTTACTCAATTCCTGATGGAAAGTTACCCTGAGTGGACAGCTGAGGCAACTGCTCCTCGCCTGCTGAGACAGCACTCACAGTGACCACAGCCTCACAGTGCGCAGGCTCAGGCAGAACCCCAGGTGAGCACAAGTGCATGGCACCTGGGAACGTCCCCCAGGTCGAGCACCCAGGGCTCAGCTCCTGTCAACACTCATGCACACAGCCCTGCTCCAGTTATGCACCCAGGCATACAGAACAGCGCAGGTCCAAGGGGTCTGTCCACTGAGAGATCAGACCCTAAGCAGGGGCCCAGGCACGTGTCCGGTGGGCAAAGCACCCTGGACTCTGCTTCCCAGGCTTGGGCTTGAGTTACCCTGAGTAAAGAGAAAGCTCTTTATCTCTGAAAACACTATGAGGGCACAGTAGACAACTTCCACTAACATGAAAAAAACCATCTGTCTCGAGGGCCAGGCAGTGACCACAGCCTCTGCTCTGGGCAGTGTCTTTCTTACCCTCTACCCTATGGGCTCGAGCCAAAGGCCAGGTACACCAACGTCCTGGGCTCACCATAACTATAAGCAAGGGAGGACACTGGCAAGAAGCACGAAGAGGGATGTCTCACGTTAGCCCATGGGTAAACAAGACCCGAGAGGGACTATGCACTTGCACAGAGCTGTAAGATAAACCAGCAGAGAGCAGCTACACGCAGGGAAAGCAAGCCAGCAGAACGGTCTGTGAAGCCAGCACTCAAAGGCGGGCACTGACAGGGGCAGGCACTATCACCCCAGGGAAAGGCTGAGACTCACTTGCATGCTTGTCAGCCAGTGCGATGAGGCTGCTGGAAATGTCCCGCCTTCTGTAGAAACACACCACTTTGGCCTCCACATTCCCGTTGGCTGTCTGTAACAGCAAGAGAGAGTTATCTCATCAATGTAAGCTCCCAAGAGGGGCTTCGAGTAGGACCTGGTCCCCAACCAAGGCCCAGAAACATTTAGAAGAAGGGAATACACAGTAGACTACATACATAGACTCCCACCACCCAGTAACCTGAGCCCATAGGGTTCTACACTGCCTGCCAGGGGCCCCACCAAGACAGTAGCCCTAAAGCAGTGGAGGCCCTGCTTGCTTTACCAGAAATCCTAAGGACAGCCCTGACACAGACTGCAACCGCCCTTCTACCTTCTACCTCAGGCTCCAACATCTCCTCCACAGGGTGGCCGGCAGTGGAGACCACAGCACCAACACAACTACCAAGTTGAGACCTCAACTGTGTGCCTCACCCTCAACCCCTGTGGCAAGCTGCATGCTAGCACTAGCAGAGAACATTGTACAACTTGTCAGGGTTCACATAAATGCTAAATAATGCATGGCACGCCTATAATCCCAGTGAGATTTGAGAGGCAGGAGCCGACAGATCTCTGTGTGTTCAAGACCATCCTAGTCTATAGAGTGAATTCCAGGCAAGTCAGGACTACACCATGAAACCCTGCCTAAAAACTAATAATAATAAAATAATAATGTTGCAATTATGCAAGGTTATAACCCTGACTAGTGTTCCACCTTGAGCGGAGAATACATAAATTAAGTTCTACACCCGGTATCTGTCTTCCCGTCCTTTCCGTGTTCACTCACTCACACTGGTCCGAGGACACTCATCCAACAGAACTCTCCTTCCTGGGTGGCTCCCGTGCCTTCAGACCTCACCATGGTGACGCTTCATACAGTCTGAAGCATCAGCACTCACAGTGAGTCCTGCAATGACAGCGGCCCCCACACAAACCAAGCCTCCTAAGTCCAACCTTGCACAGGTGCTGACAGCACTGTGGCCAGAACTCAGTCTGCACACAGCCCAATACCATTATGTCTCCTCCGTACAGCATTTTAGTGTTCCTCCACAGGCGTGCTCTCCTCTTTATTTCTCTTGCTGTTGCTGTGGCTGAGTTAGCTGGCAGAAGGAACTCAGGGGAGAAAAGGACTCAGTCAGGCTCACAGCTCCATGTTTCGGTACCTCATGGCAGGGACATCCTACAGCAGCACAAGCCCGGCAGCGCGTCACACGGTCAGGAAGCACAGTGGTGCTTGTCACTACAGCTCAGCTCACCCTTCCCCACTTACACAGTTCGGATCCCAGTCAGGGAACGGTGCCCCGCCAGTGAGCAGGTCTTCTCACTTTAATTAACATAATCAAGATAAGCCCAGAGGGCAGTCCTGCACTAGATTCTGTCAAGTTGACATTACTAATCACCACACACTCTATCTCTCAAGACTATACACACCAAGTAGACCCTCTGTTCAGTCCTCAAGTCCCTCCTACCTGTGGGCAGGACTTGGCTGCTGTAACTCCTTCTAAGTGGGCTTTCTGACTTGTGTCTCAGTCTCTTGCTCCTGTCCTACTCCTAGAAAGGCCATCTCAACTGTCACCCATCCTCTCCTTTCCTGCACTCACCCTGTGAGAGGCCTCACTCACTGAGCACAAGCTCGGCAAGAACTGCCTCTTCCTTCCTGAGGCCCTTTCCTCCATTCTCACATCTGTACCACCTCCAACCTATCCTCGCCACTTCTCTCACTCACCCCATCCTATGCCTCTCTACCCCAACGTCTGCATCCTGCTTCTCTATCACTCATCCTGTCTCATCCATGCCTTCTCTATCACTCATCCTGTCTGCATCCATGCCTTCTCTATCATCTCATCCTGTCTGCATCCATGCTTCTCTATCATCTCACCTGTCTGCATCCATGCTTCTTATCATCTCATCCTGTCTGCATCCACCTTCTCTAACCCCTCATCCTGTCTGCATCCATGCCTTCTCTATCATCTCATCCTGTCTGCATCCATGTCTTCTCTATCATCTCATCCTGTCTGCATCCATGTCTTTATCATCTCACCCTGTCTGCATCCATGTCTTTATCATCTCACCCTGTCTGCATCCACACCTTCTCTAACCCCTCATCCTGTCTGCATCCATGTCTTCTCTATCATCTCATCCTGTCTGCATCCATGTCTTCTCTATCATCTCATCCTGTCTGCATCCACGCCTTCTCTAACCCCTCATCCTGTCTGCATCCATGTCTTTTCTATCATCTCATCCTGTCTGCATCCACACCTTCTCTAACCCCTCATCCTGTCTGCATGTACCTGCCTTCTCCAACATCTTATCCTGTCACCCACAGTGGGCAGGCGTCGGTCGTAAAGGTGAAAAGCCGAGTCCAGGATGTTGTCAGGGTGTCATCAATCACTGGGTGTGGGTATAGAACCACAGTCTACTCAACTTTGTGCTTTGGCTCCTAGGAGATGCTCCTTGCCACCTTCTTGAACACACAGGGAGAGGGTGGGACTTGCCTGAATTGCATAGTGCCTATTCTTCTAGCCTTGGGTAGGTAGGGCTGTGGCCAGTCAAGTTCCAAGCTGTTCTGAGTTTGGTCAATTGCCATGGTGAAAATCGTACTTCCTCCTCCCACACAACCTGGCTGGGCACTGGAGCTTCCTACCTGTTCCTGTGTATATACAGCTTTAGTGTTGCCTGAATTCTAGGGGTAACAGTCTGTGTTCTGCTGGCAGCACTAGCTTGAAAATAGCTGTAACCACTGCGCTGGAATCCAGGAGTTTCTCTGCACTGAGGATACTTGTCATTGTTTTGTAGCAAGGTCTTGAAACAATTTCATGTGTGTTGAGCCTACTGGCTATGGCTGCCATCTAGGGATATCAGTCAAGTCTTACAGCTTTGTTAATCTCGTGCTGAAAGTAAAACCTAGAGCCCACACAAACTGGAGAGCCAAGGCAAGCCACTAGAGAGGTCCAAGGCCAAGGTCAAAACACAAGCCCAGACAGGAGCCCCACCCTGCAACAGAAGTCTAACACTTAGAGACACAGCAAGGCTGGTCTACAACTGGGCCTGCCAGCCTGGCTCACAACTCCCCATTAGATGACGTCCTCTGCACTTGGCTTTGAGGTGGGTGAGGCTTATGTCAGATTGTCAATCAAAATGATGGAGTTGACACTGCTACATATGCCGAGCCAAGGGACGTCCGCTAGCTGCTGCTCACTGTAAGGCGCAGGGGACACAGGCACACAGAGTTGGCCACTCACTGTAGCTGTTCACTGCAGGGCGCAGGCGACACAGGCACAGACTTGGCCACTTACTGCAGCTGAGATGCTCTTCTACAAGCCTGTTTGCTCATGTCCAAGTTTGTGCGACTGAAATGTGTAACGGAGAGCTCACTGCTCAGACTGAGAGTTCCAGCCACTCCACCTACTGCTCTGCCTACTGCCACCTGTGGCTAAGGCCACCCAGTGGTCCCCATCAGGGCTCTGGTGCCAGTGAAGTGCATCAGAGTAAACACTAGTGCCCACCTATAAGCCATGACATTCTGGGTCTCCAGAAACTGCCAGCATGCTCTGATCTCCCCAGGTGCATACTTATACACACAAACACTACTTGTCCCCAGGCTGGTAGCAGATGCTGCAACTGCAGCATAAGGCCTCAGACAGCATAGCCTGAGCTACATGGGCCCCAAGGAGCTGGCAAGGCTGACCCCTAGAATCTGGGGCCACATCTATGCTTTCTTTAGGAGCTACCTGCAGGGCCCGGTCAGGCTCAATAGGGCCACCTGTGGGGTAACATCCAGCCTTGCTCTCCCTGTACCATTTGATCCCAATAATCTGAGGTCTAAGAAGACGGCTCCTCTCACTGGTCTATGGCACTCAAGAAGGGTGCAGAAGCCTCAGGACTACCGAGTCTGGCAAGAATGCGCAGGTTTTCAGGGACCTGGGTCTGGGAAATCTGTCATGCCATCTGCCTGGCATTGGAGGAAGCAGAGCAGGAACATGCCTGCCTACCCCAGAACCCTAGTAAAGTCTCCAATCATGTGTTAGCTTTAGAGCCAAGAGTGGGTCAGCTACACTTGAGGCTCATAGTAGGGAAATAGCCATGAGCTCCTAGCAATCCAGAAGGAACAAGAAGGTTCCTAGCATATAGGCATGCTATGACTTTGGCTGGCCTGACCCCACCCCACTCCCTAAGCACAGAGTAGAATGGAGCCAAGTTTTTGAAAACTATACATCCATTTTTTTCACACTTTTAGCCTCCACCCTAGGTGGCAATGTAATAGCCCTGGGGTTCCAGTAATGGAACAACTATATCCCCAGTCCAAGGATTAAGTATCCGCCAAGGACTCCCAACATCCCAGCAAACACAGGCCATGGTAGAGGAAGCTACTGGGGTAAGAGGCCAATAGAACTCCTAGTATACAAATAGTACATTACCCTCAAGGCTATACTGGAAGAGCAAATGACTCTACAATGTAGTTCTGTGGCCAAGAAGCCACCTAGGCTAATGGAAATGGGAGAAGGAAGAGGAGGAAAAGGAGGAGAGGGGAGGGGGAAAAGGAAGAAGAAGAAGAGGAGGAGGAAGAGGAGGAAGGAAGAAGAGAGAGGAGGAGGAAGAGGAAAGAGTGCAAATAGGTAGAACTAGTGCCACTGAAGGCCACTGGCTGCCTTGGTCTATGACTCATGTCCTTGAGTCTTGGGTGTGTACTCAGGTCCATGAGGGTTCCTGTCTCAGACAGACCAGTATGTGCTGAGAGATGAGGCAGGGAGAACTGGCAAGACCTTAAGGCCACCCTGAGTTCGTCTTTCAGAGGCCTAGGCTAGGGCTGGAGATGGAGTTAAAAGCACTTCGGAGGACTTGGGTTCAATTCCCAGCACCCACATGCCAGTTCACAACTATCTGTAACTCCATTCAGTTCCAGGGAATCCAATCCCCTCTTCTGGCCTCCCCAGGGACCCACGTGGTACACAGATATACATGCAGACAAAACATCCATACACATAAAATAAAACAATTTTTTAAAAAAAGTCTACACATGGCCCCCAAGAGGTCACAGGGACTCACTCCCAGTCTCTCCTGAAGAGACATTCAGGTCTAGGCAGAAAGACCCTGACCACCCACAACAGGGCAGGCCCCGACCGTACTTCTCCCAGGGCCAGGCAGTAGCATCGCTGTGCTGAGCTCTTACCTTGTTAAGTTCTTCAATCCTGCGGATCAGGTATGGGTTGCTGGAGGAGTTCTCAAAATAGACATAGTCTGCAAACAGAGAAATTGTACATGTATGTGTTTTGCATAAACACAGCACCAAGTCTCAAAGTCATTCCCACCATTTTTAAGACACCCCACCCCCACCCCAAAGGAGCTGGAGAGATGGCTCTGTGGTTAAGAGCACTGGCTACTCTTCCAGAGGTCCTGAGTTCAATCCCAAGCAACCACATGGTGGCTCATAACTATCTATGTGACCTGGTGCCCTCTTCTGGCCTGCAGGTGTATATGCAGATAAACACTCACATTAAATGCATAAATAAATCTTAAAAAAATTAAAAATAAAAAAAAAATAAAAAGACTCCCTCCCCAAAGAATTGATTGGGAGCCTCAAGCAGACCCTTGGCAAATCCTTTGTCACTAGAGCAGTAGATGGACAGAACCCAGAGAGGGGTGCAAGGCCAGATCAAAGCTATTGATAGAGGGGCTGCCTGAGAGGAGCCTGCAGCCCTCAAACATCCAAGATCAACTGCCTTCAGGAGCACAAGTCTTAGTGGGAAGGCTGCAGGGACTGACTGCAGCTTCCCTCATAAACCCCAACTACAAAGGTCCCCTGATGCCCGGCTCAGAGCTACTAGGCACCTTTCCAAGTAGCTGTTGCATGAGCAGTGTGTCTACCCTTCACCACCAGAGACCACTGCAGCCCAGGAAATGCCAGCCTCTTCCAAACCAGAAACAGCAACAACACAGAACACAGGACACGGCTTCTAGGCGTCATACATCCCAACAAGGCAGTCACCTCAGAATTACAAGATGTCTCCTCTGGGGTCAGAGAGTTATGGGGCCTAAGAGCCTCGAGGAGCATAATGCCAGGGGTGCCACCAGGACCCTACAAGGTCCCCTGGGACTATCAGGTCGGTATAAACTTTATCTTTTTGGTGAAGCTACATGGCTTCAAAATTCCTTACTAGCTCTACAGAGAGACATGAACACTTTTGAAAGCTGGCAGACTCAGTCTGGACAGATCACCCCACTACCACAAGGCTCTGTCTGGGAGTCCTAGTGCAGACAGCATGATAGATTACCATCCTGTCAGGCTGGAACTCCTTGCCAATGAACACCCCCCACCCCCTTTAACTGAGCTGACTAGAAGGTTCCTCCTGTTGAAATGGGCCCTGGACAGAGTCAGCCACTGCAACTCCCGCTCCCAGTCAGGCATTTTTGCAGGTACAGGCCTGTCGCCATGTTGCTTCCTGAGCCTGTGCCAACCACCAACAGGCCAACCACATCCTTACAACTTAACAGCTAGTGCTCAGGTGCAGGATTGAAGGAAGTCTCTCAGCTTAGATGTGGGGCTCTCCTGGAACACCCGAGAAAACAACTAATGACTTTCATCAGTCTAGGTAATTTCTTAATAAAACTTGTTTTGTTTTTTTTTTTTAAAAAGGGCATCCACAATCTAAATTTTCATATTTACAAATCATAGCAAACTAAACCCTAAGCCCCAAACTATTCATACTTGCCAAAAACTGGAATAAAATCAAATGCCTCCCAAGAAAAGAACAGACAAACAAGCAGGGCATCCAGGATGACACATGAGAAGCAGGCACTGAGATAGCTCCTCTCAGGCAAGCACACAGACATCTAAGAGCAGGGAATGTGCACTGATGTGGGGAGGGGTGGTACCACAACAGGACACAATGACACATCGACCCAACTACATGCCTTCCAAAATCTCAGGGTACCTGCTCAACAAGGTGAAGTGTGTGAAATGCACATTACACTTTAGTATGAAGAAAACAAAGAACGCAGGAAATAAAAATGAACAAAAAGCCAAGAAACTAAAAAGTGATTAAAACATTAATAAATGTCACGCTGATAACAAAAAAGCTACAGAAAACCACCCACCACGGCAGGAGCATCCCTACAGGTCCAGGCTGTGGGGAGGGAGAACGGCACAGAGGCCATTACTCCATCTTGTGCCAGTCACTCAACAACTCTGCTGAAACAAACCAAGTGCCTAGAACACAAACCAGTACAGCTCAGTCAAGAGCAGAGAGCCTCCTGCTCGTGTGGAAGACAGTAAGGCACGCCTCCCAACAGCAGCAGCTCAGGGGTAGTAGACTCTAAGAGCCCAGTTTTCTCCCCCCCCACCACATACACACTGATAAGGTCTGTATGATGAAAGTACAAACAGTAGGTGGGCTAGAGGGATGGCTCAGCCGTTAATAGGTTAATATGTACTGCTCCCAAACACACAGGGACAGATAAACGCCTGTAACTCCAGCTCGAGGCTCAGATGCCCTCTTCTGGCCCCCACAGGTACTTGCGCTCATGCACATGCCCTCAGGCAGATTGAAATGGAACTGTAAGAGGTGTCCATAAACTACAAGAGACTGACACAAGTTTGCAGATCCAGCCAGTCGAACTTAAGCAGGCAGGTGAAGCCTGAACTGAGAAAAGCACGCAGGCACAGCAAAACTTCCAAATGCTTTATTGAAATTAAAATGGTAAAAACTGTACAGATGGATCAATGAGAAAACAACTGGCTTAGGGGGTGACAACAGCTCAGGGTTAATGTTCTGCTCCAGCTCTTGATGAGAGAGCAAGCATGGGATCCGTGCGCAGACACTGATCTGAACAGACACAGTTGCTGCAGAGCATGTTGTGTGCTTTCTATGGATCCGTTCTCCAAGAATGTCCAAAGCAAGCGCTCTCCCTGCAAGCCGGCTGTCCACACAGTCCTAGGAGTCTCCCCTTCCCAGGCTTTGGCAAATCATCCTTGGTACCATCATCCTTGGATTAAAGTCCAGGCTGAGGCTGTGGTAACAACCTGACTCCTGAAGGGACAGAGACTGAGAAAGTGGTCACCCATGGACATGTGACCGACCTCCAGTAACAGTCCTGGTGCCAGGGATTAGTACCACATGCTGGCCTTGGCTAGTGTGGCACACCCTTCTATCCAAGGAGCAAGTAACTGAGTTTAACAGCACTATAGTCTCATATTTCTGGCAAAGGACTGGTCCTGAGGTAGTCTCAAGAAATGCCTCCAGCCCTCATAGCAAGGACTATAGTGCACAGACTCGAGCTCCTGCCAGACAGGAAGTATTCCTGCTCAGACCTCCAATTTTATTCCTCCCCAGTAAGAGTGAACTTAACGCAGTCTAAGCATGGCAAACGAATGTGTGGCCTTGAGCAGCGGTACCTCACATGAACTAACAGCATTACCAAGTGTGTAGCAAGAACCAAAGCCAAGTCATTCTTTGCCTTAATGACGGTGATTGTAAGCAGTTTGTCTTGCTTTGGGAATCTTCCATCCTGGTCCAAGTTTAAGCACTGGGAAGATACCATGCTGAGCTGTACTCAGGGTCGGATCACAATGTCCACCTTCTGCTTCTGACAATGTTCACAGAATCGTGGCCAACCGAGGCCCTGCAGTGGAAGCATGCTGTCTGTGGCACCGGCTCAGTTAGGTGTGGCTGCCTTGCTGGGTCTTGATTTTTTTTTTCACCAAGTTTCTTCATTTGTCTAGTCTCCACCCCGCCTGCCCCTTGCACCGTCACACATCTTAGCAGACCCCTCTCCTGTTTGCATCTCCACTGCTCTCCCAACTTCCCAGGTCACAGACTGTTTCAGAGGCTCGCATGCTCTTCCGATGCCTCAGCTCAATGGCTGAGCAGCAGCAGCTAAGTGCACTGCCTCGGCACTCCCTTCTGACATAGCCTCATTTTCCGAGGAGGCTCCCCTGGTATGAGATTCTCTCTCTAAATTCTCTAGTTGTTCTGACCATTCTGCTTCAAGTCGATGATACTGTAAAGCCAGCAGACACTCTACTCCTCCCACACAATGACAGAGTCCTGGATACTGGGCAAGACTTTACCACTCGAGGTGATCAATGACTGGTGGTATTTGCCACTGTCT
Source organism: Mastomys natalensis (assembly GCA_021653895.1). NCBI lineage: Eukaryota > Metazoa > Chordata > Mammalia > Rodentia > Muridae > Mastomys > Mastomys natalensis. The sequence goes on along the minus strand of JAJTUV010000047.1, from coordinate 1,848,163 downwards.
TAAAAACCACAACAAAGTCCCTAATTCACACTACAAGTATATCCACAGCACACACCTGGACTCAAAATAGTAAGGTGTTCATAGGACCTGCAGTGTGTCAAACAAACACAAAACCAACAGCTCCTGTGATACTGTTGACAAAGGAAATACATATTTGGTCTCCATCCTTACTTCCTGGAACATGGCTCCTAAAAACCTTGGGACCCTTCAGAGAGATAAGAGTGTCTCTTGCATGTGCAATTTTAAGATATGGGGTGCCACAGACCCATGCACAGAGGCTTGGTCCCCAGCCTGGCAGCACTGGGGGTAGGGCCTGTCGCCTTTCCTGTTGGTGTGCTTTCAATGCTCCAAGCCACCACAGAATGTCCAGTTTTGTGCCGTCTTACATCTTACCCAGATGCTTTGCTGTGTCACAGGCCCACCAGCAACACAACTGACAGAGACTAAAACCTCAGAAACTGTCAGCCAAAATAAACGTTCCTCCTTGTAAACTGGTAGTCTCAAGTTGTGACAGCGGTAAAAAGCTGACTAACACAAGACACCCACAGAAAGTTATACCGGAGGCTCCATGTTGCCCAGCACATCACAGGACCCCTGTGAGATGGTTATACCAGACCCCCACTCCCACCTCACGCCACCCCCGAGGCCAGGCACAGAGCTAACCACTGAACGACCAGGCAGGTCGGGGAGTGGGACTTCCAGCTCTTCATCTGTATGCTTGTGCCCTGTGTAGTGAGCAGCAAGCATGGCAAATGTTTACCCTTGCAAGATGCTCCTGTAAATTCATCGAACCTGTAGAGCATCATGGGAGCCCTGATCCAAAGCTCTCAGTCAGGAGCACAGGCTAGAGCCATGGGTGCACAACTAGCCTGTGAAGTGTGGGGATCTGGCGGAGCTGAGCCCTCAGCTACAGGTCTGCGTGGTCTCCAGGCAGATGGCATCGGAGCTCTATTTAATCATGACACACCCAGCCAGTGATCCACGGAGACGTGGATGGCTGCCGTCGTGAGCCCCACACCATGGCTGATGGCAAAGCCACAGAACTCTGAACTGTGCCTGAGGAGGACAAGCTCCTTAGTGATAGCTCAGAATCAGTCACAGGATATACACTTTAGTTTCAATGGCCATGTTCCAATAAAACTTTATTTATGGGTATAGTAATTTGAATTTCATATAATCTCATGTCATAAAGTATTCTTGTGATTTTTTTTTCCCCCTCAACCACATAAAAATGTAAACGCCATTCTTAGCTCGTGAGTCACGCAAACCTAGGCAGTGCAGTTTGCCAATGCAGTTTGCCAGTCTTCAAGAGGCCCTGCCATCGGCCAGGGTCATCCGAATCTCACTAACTTGTTTGCTTTGTAGACATCAACAAGCCAGGGCCAGCAACTAAGAACACTTGCAGACAAACCTGACAACCTGACCTCAATTTCCCAGAACCCAGATGGTGGAAGGAAAGAACAGGCTCCCCTAAGTTGTCCACACGTGTGCTTTGGCACATGTGCACACCCCACAACGCACACACACAAACAAGCCTGTACTTTACATAAATAAATGTAAAATACTACACACTAAAAAAATAGATGTAATATATTACACATTAAAAAAAAAAAAAAAAAACACCAACAGTCTGGGCGGTGGTGGCACACATCTTTAATCACAGCACTCAGGAGGCAGAGGCAGGCAGATCTCTATGAGTCTGAGGTTAGCCTGGTCTACACTGAGTTTCAGGATGGCAAAGGCTATACAGAGAAACCCTGTCTGGAAAAACCAAACCAAACAAACGAACAAATCAGCAAGAGCCATGTTTAGTGGCACACAGCTTTAATCCCAGTACTCCTGAGGCAGAGGCAGGTAGATCTCTGTGAAGCTGAGGCCAGCCTGGTCTACAGAGTGAGTTCCAGGACAGTCAGAGGGACTACACAGGGAGAAATAAAACAAAGCCCAACAAGGCAACTCTCCACTTTTGACAGGGAAGCCGGGAACTAGGACAGAGTGCACTGTTTTGTAAAAGAGCAAAGCCGGAGGACTCACAGCGGCTTCCCTCCAACACTACCGTAAGCTGCAGGTCACGACTTGCACTGGCAGAGCTGCCAGACGAGCATCCCACAACTGTGCCATCCACCAACCCAACACCAACGTCACACAGCCTCATTGACCATGCTGTCAAGGTGACCCGGGGGGAGAACTGAACACATGCACAAAAGCACAAAGACTCTTAACCCTCACAAAGAAACTAACAAGATGGATACCAAAGTCAAACTCAAACTTTTAAGGATTATGTAATAAAAAAGGATAAAGACTTTACAATTTTGTGTTCTAAGAGACATAGAAAACCCAGCACCTCAGTCCTCTGAGAAGGGTCTGAAATGCAGGATATAAACCAACCTTTGGGGCTGGGATATGGTAGGAACAGCACTTGTCCAGTATAAACAGGCCCTTGGTTAGACTTCCACATCACAAAATAATAAAATATATATACAAATAATCACCTCAGAATTCATGGCAGTAAGAGCACAATCCAATTTTAAAACCAGGAAATGCTGGGCAATGGATGTTTATGCCTTTAATCCCAGTACTGAGGAGGCAGAGGCAGGTGAGTCGATCTCTGAATCCAAAGACAGCCTGGTCTAACATAGGGCATTTCAGGACAATCAGGGATACATGCATAGAGTCTCTGTCTTAAAAAAAACCAAAAACAAAAAACAAACAAACAAAAAAACCCAAAATTCAAACAGCAGAACATGGCAGCCATACCTTTAACCCCACACAGCAGAGGCATGAAGATCGCCAGCACACAGGCAACCTGGGCTAAACAGCAAGACCCAGTCTCAAAGAACCAACAAACAGAACACACAACTGGGGACGGGGCAATAAGAACTCATGAGAACCTGAATACCACTCACCAGGGAACTCGAATTAAAACACTAAGGGCACCCTGTACACCTGCCAAACCACTGCAAGACAGAGCTGACACACAAGTGTGGGTTCTGGTCGCCCCACCCCCCCAGAAGCAATGAAGGGGGGAAGCAATGGCTACGTTAGCCAGACCAGCTGCCCTCGAACTCCTGAGCTCACCACACAATCGTGCATTTGTATTCGGGAGAAGTGAGAACCCATGTCTGTTGTTTTTCACCTTGGAAACCCTTGAAGTCCACAGAAGGCTCGTGGATTCCTGGTGACCCAGCTGGAGAGGAGGAGCACTGTTCAGCAAGAGAAACCCGATCCAGAGTATGTGGTGAGCAGCCATCTTAAAGGATGGTTCCATCTATGGGACAGACACTCCAGGGTACAGTACAGGAGTAGTTGAGAGAAGGGAGACTTCCCAGCAAAGAACATCAGGAAATGTGTAGGATTATAGGAATGGTCTAAAGGTCAGAGGTGATGTTTGTCAAAAAGCACAGCTCTAACTGGGTATGGTGCACACCTGCAGTTCTAGCACTTAGGAGGCTGAGGCAGGAGGATCATATAAACTCAGGAGTTGCAGGGCAGCTGGTCTGGCTGGTGAGTGGGCACCAGAACCCACACCCTCTACTGTCACCACAGATACTTACCAAACATTGCCCCGGTACTCCCAGTCCGAGGCAAGGCGGCTGTGATCCCTTCGGCCCCTCCCCTCCCTACTGACACAGAAGGAAGTAACATGTGTGGCGCCATCAACCCTGCAGGGTCCATTCCCTGAGCTGTCTGTCTGGTTCTCAGCCAGGCCCAGCAGTCTGTGGCTGGGCTGGTATCCATTTCCAGTTTATGGACAGACTGCCCCTAGATAGATCCTTCGGGAGCTCTCCGATGTTCTCTTACCTGCCGACCTAGGCATCCCTGTAAACTGAAGCTTCCACCTAGGGGCACTAGACTTCATCCTGGCCATCATCCTGTCACCCAGCCAGCACCCTACTAATCCTGAGTCTCTGAGCTCAGCTTGGCCTCCACCCTACCTCAGAGGGCCTTTGGTAACACAGTAATACCTTGGAGGGCAGCCAGCATAGGGAAGGACCATCTCACTGGCCCCATAAAATCTAAGATGAGGAAGAGGTCAAGACCCTAACCTGCAAACGCAAATGACCAGTAATCCCCTGCAGTGGCACCCAGTATGCACAAGAAGCCAAATGGGCCAGGAAGGCCAAATCAGTCCCATTCCTGCTCTGACAGCCTCAAGACATTTTCTAAGTGGGTGTGGGGTGCACTGAGAACATGGCTACCATAGTAGTGACCCACACCTTGCCTCTGACCCTGGTTCTCCAGGATCTCACACACTACCCCAGCACACAGCAGACTGTGAACCTCCTTGACTGCAGCAGCACCCAGCTGGGGACCCTAAATAAGAACCTTAGAGTCTCCCAAGTCCTGAAGGCCCCTCTGGGGTGAAGTGGATCAGCATGGGGTGGAACACACACAAAGGCTCTGGGCAACCAGGGCCCTGTGGGCACAACAGGGGCCGAGAGCAGGACACTGGGTAACAGGCTCCCTGGGTGGCTGTGAAGTAGATCAGATCTGCTCAGAATCTCCTAGAAAGGCATCAAAGTCAGCAGCCTGAGCCAGGAGGAGCCAAGGGGGCGCTGCATCCTATGGGTACGTAAGGCCTCCCAGGCCTAGAGATACCATGGGCCCCAATGAAGCACACAGGTAGACTGATCCTGCCCAGGAGCAGGTACAGGGAAGACATCTGACATTATCTTATATGCTAATGTCCAGAGCCAGAGCCCTTCCCAAGTCCCCTCCTACACAAACAACCCCAGCAGCCCTCCTCCACACACACCGGCCGATATGGGTCCACAAAGACTACTTATTGCCATTAAGGGAGCCGTACTGCAGCACTTACTGTGGACACCCTGGGGGATTCTATAGAGGCCCAGGGCCCAGAGAGACCACTCTAGGCCATGAAGCAAAGATAGATGCTTTCTGTAATCTTAAATTTCCTGAGAACACAGGTGTAAAGCCGAGTGCATGCTGGGACAGGACAAGGATTAGGAGCGACTGGCCCCAAGCAGGACAAAGCTTCGTGTTTGGCCAGGAGCACCCAAGTGTTCAACAGTGCCAACCTGGGACAGCGGGGTCTATGGCTGTCTCAGGAACTCCCCTAACATCCCTTATGCCATGCTCAAGTGAGACTCTGCTTCGCAGGTCACCAGCACCCTGCTCAGTGGGACAATCCTGGAGGTCCCTGTAGGTGGGTGCCAGTCCCATGAGCCTTGTACAGAGGGAAGCATCGTGTTTTGGGATTTAGCCATGAGAGCTGCTTCTTTGGACGATTTACTTCTGTTTTAGTTGTTGCTAATACAGGAGTTTAATGCTAAAACCTTTCTCAAAATAATTCAGGTCAATAGCAGGCACACAGCCCACCTCTGGCCCCACATGGGGGCAGGCTAGTCATGCTCAGTAGGATGGGGAGGAGGCCTCTGCTCCGCACCCCTCCAGCACAAATGATAGCTCGGTGGCTTGAGAGGCTGAGAGGTCCCCTGCTGCTCCACAGACAGATACAGCCTTGGGCCTGGCCTACTTCTACAACTCCTGCTATAGATGCAGGAGTTATAGAAGTAGGGAAGAGTCAAAACTTATGGGGTTTTCACTACAAGTGCTGTGGCAAAGGGACCCAGAAGCCTCCTCGAAACAGCACAGACACTAGCACATTGCACACAGTATAGACTCACAATATAGGTATTCCCTTGCAACCCTAGAATTTTCAACCATGGGAATATCTGTCCAAAAGTTTCAACTGGCCAGGCTGTGGTGGCACATACCTTTAATACCAGCACTCTGACCTCCTTTCTGAAAGTTCAACATGGTTCCTGCTGAATTGGCCCCTGCTTCCGCTGACTCTAGGCAAGTGGATCTCTGAGTTCTAGGCCATCCTGATCTACAGAGCAAGTTCCAGGGCAGTCAGAGCTACACAGAGAAATCCTGTCTCAAAACACCAAAATAAGGACAGGAGAGATGGCTCAGTGTTAAGAGCACTGACTGCCCTTCCAGAGGTCCCGAGCTCAATTCCCAGCAACCACATGGTGGCTCACAACCATCTATCATGGGAGCTGATGCCCTTTTCTGGTGTGTCTGAAGACAGCGACAGTGTACTCATACAAATAAAATAAATAATTAAAAAAAAAAAAAGCTGGGCGGTGGTGGCGCACGCCTTTAATCCCAGCACTTGGGAGGCAGAGGCAGGCGGATTTCTGAGTTCGAGGCCAGCCTGGTCTACAGAGTGAGTTCCAGGACAGCCAGGGCTACACAGAGAAACCCTGTCTCAAAAAACAAACAAACAAACAAAAAATTAAAAAAAAAAAAAAAAAAAACCTACTGAAGCAGAAAACAAAAGGGTCTAATAACAGGATTAAATACAAATGATGATATAAATGAAAACCCAAGGTAGGAAACCAAGAGGCCGGCTCTGGGCGTGTGACACACCACGCCGGGCAGGACAGCTGGGATGTAGCTGCAGCCTGCAGGCTGTTGCTTCTGTAACGTTCTACAAGCATAGAGCCACTCAAATGACTAGGGGTTAACTTCTTGCAATGAGAGGAGAAAACGATGGCATGGGGAATGGCCAGAGCCCTTCAATTAAAGAAACAAAGCTCCCACGGAGAAGCAGCTGTGAGGTGGGGAAGACTCACGGCACTTTCTGCTCCTCTGTTCAAAAATGCCACCTAATTCTCTAACAGATGCACAGGTACGAAACATGGGTGCCCTAGGGTGTCCTCGGCCTTCACCCAAGCTCTCAGGGGACAGCCTCTCAAACCCTCACCCAAACACCTGCCTTGCTCTCAGGCTGACAGGAGCCCTGAATACTCAGTAAGCTCACGTCTTAAGAAGCAGTCCGTATTTCCTCCCTGGCTGACCCCTTGGCCCAAGTGTTCTGCTGGCTCCTGCAATCTGTTCTCCTGTACCTTCACCCAGCCCAGCCCACCCTGACAAGTCTTCCAGACAAGCTTGCCAGAGAATACAGGACTCCCAAACATTGTGTTGCAAATCACAATCTTGAGTGTCCACATGCCTTCACAGCTGGGACACACTCACACTAGGGCATGGCAGTTTTTCTGAAATTTGAACCTGACTGGGCATCCTGTACTTTTCTCTGCTACATGTGCCAAGAAGGGGGTGGGGCGGGGTAGAGAGATCCCAACCTAGGTCCTCACCAGCCGCTCCTCAGAACAGATTTCCCAGGGGCCAAAGCCCAGACAACAGACTGAACCAAGGCCTGCTCAGAGAGCCACAGTGTGTCCTCTCTCATCTGGGGGCCTGAGAATCTGGCAAGCAGTGACTGGGGCAGGAAGCCAACAGCCAACACCCAGAGCACCATCGCAAGGCCCTGCTGGACTCCCAGGATGGCACAAGAGTTCTCTATCCAAAAAGTCCTACAGGGGCTGACCCTGACCTGCCATAGACACCCTCTGGGGACTACTACAACCCAGAGCTCTCCAGGGAACACAGGTGGTACCCCAGACCATGCTCGGCAGCCAACATACACACACAATACAGACCTATGCCTGCTTCTTAGCCATGCATACTTGCTTGACACATGGGCTCGGGCTCCAGCCACCTACCCTCATGGGACCTCAGGCCAGGCCACCAGTTATGCCCTGGAGGCGCAGCCACAGGACACAGGATGAAAACAGGGATGGGTCCCCAGCCATACCATGGGGAAACAGGTGGAAGTGAGCCAGCCCAGGACCCCTCGCCAGTCTGCTAGGGCCTTGGCTACAGCCCTCTGCCAGGCAGGCAGCTGTGGGGCTCTTAGGGACGGGCTGAGACCCCAGTGGCCCGTAGACCATCTCGGTCGTCCTCACCGCCTTCCACTGCCTGAGTCAGACGCAGGAGCCGACCCCCACTCTTGGTATTCATTCATTTCTTCAGCATGACATGCCATTATGGGCCAGAAACCATGTGGACTGGGGGTAGAGGTGGGGGTGGCTAAGGGGTCAGGGTCACACGCAGGAGTGGTGATGGGTGGTCCCCACTCCAGGACACTGTCACAGCAGGGCCCAGTTTTGCTAGTGTGGGGGGGGAGATGGCAACAGAGACTCATCCACATTTAGGCTGTGACCAGGAGGGTCTCCAAATCCAGAGAAAGAGAGAGGACAAGGATAATGCGAGCCTTTCACAGGCAAAGGAGAACCTTTGAAATGAGGAAACTACAGGTAGAGCCCCAGGAAGCAGTGGCCACATCAGCAGGAACCATGGGCAACAGGAAGGGGGTCTGAAAGCAAAAATGATTCACTGGGCACAGTAAGGGGCAGCACCTGGAAGAGGGCCACCCGGGAAGCCAGGAGCAAAGCAAAGCTAGCTTCTGCCCTAAGGCAGGCCAGTAAGCCCATAGGAACCAGTGCTCTGGCCCACTCCTTCTGGGACTGGCAAAAGCAGAAATATCAAGGACTAGCCCCTCCTCACAGGGCCTCAATACTCCAGGCTGTGCCCTGTGGCAGGACCTGGCAGGAAGGAAAGGTGAAGAGAGCCTGCTATGGGTGGTGGGTGACCCATCTGCGTGGAGGCAGCTGCACCAGTGTGCCCAAAGCCACAGGACTGAGCTGGCTGGGTCCTGCTGCAGTGAGCTGGAAGGAAATGACCTAGGCACTCAGGGGTCAGGGTCACACGCAGGAGTGGTGATGGGTGGTCTCCACTCCAGGACACTGTCACAGCAGGGCCCAATTTTGCGAGTTGTTGGGGGGGGGGGAGACGGCCAGAGACTCATCCACATTTAGGCTGTGACCAGGAGGGTCTCCAAGTCTAAAGAGAGAGCAGAAGGCTATGGGATGAGGTAACTGTAAGGGTCAGCATGGGCTGGATGTGTGCAAGGCCATCCCAGAGTGTCCCGGTCACACACACTCCCTCTCTCTCTCTCTCACACACACACATACAAACTAGGGAGAGGGCTTCCTAGGGCCCAACAACAGGGGGACCAGCCTGGGTAGACAGGCCCTCATGGCCCCAGGTCAGTAGGGACCTCTGGCCTTCCAAAGGCTAGTAAAGTGCCTCCTTGCTGGGCTAGGGTGAGCAGGAAAGCTGAGAAAAGTTTGGGGTGACTCAGACCTGCACTTGGGATGTAGGCCCCCTGCTGTAGCCAACCCTCCCCCCCCCAGGAATCCCTACTAAGGAAAGCCCCTCGGCCGGGACGAGCTTGTGGCCCCTGTAACAGGACTCCCGGTGCCTGCACACCTAGGGGGCCCTGCACGGCCCCTGAGGACACCGCTCGCCCCCCAGACCCCCAAACTCCTGCTCGCGGGATCGCAGCCAGAGCGCCAGAGGCACGTGCTCCTGCTCGGGGGCTCCGGCCCGGACCCAGGCCCAGGCCTCGCGCCGCCGGGCCCGCCGGCCACCGGGATGCCCTGGCCGCTCGCCGCTACTCCGTCTGCGTCCCGCGGGCCACCCCCGGCCCCCAACAGGTGGGCAGAGCCCCCTCCCAGCGCCGCTCGTCCCCCCGCGCGCGCGCGCCCCGGCACCGGCGGCCCAGGGGCCATTTTGGGCCAGGACGAGCACCGGAGACCAGAACCGAGCCTCGCGGGCGGGGCGCGAGCGCGACGGGGGCGGGCCGGGGGGGAGGGGCGCGGGCCGCGCGCGAGGGCGGCGTGGGGGAGGCGCGGAGGCCGCGGCGGGGCCAGGAGGCGCGGGCGGCGAGCCCGCGGCGCATAAAGGCCGTGGCGGGGCCTTACCTCCGACCCTGTACATGTTGGCGGCCATGTCCGGGCCGGCGGCGGGGCCGCGGGGCGCGGGGCGCGGGGCGCGGGCGGCGGGCCTGGCGCGGGCCGGGGCGGGGGCGGGCGCGGGGGCGCCGGCGGGCGGTTTAAAGGGACCGCGCTGCTCCGCCGCCGCCGCCCGCCGCCGCCTCCGAGGCCGCCGAGGCCGCGCAGGGACGGGAGGGCCGCGGCGCGGGCGGGAGAGGAAGAGGAGGAGCGGCCGCGGGCGGCGGGGAGGGGCCTCGGGCGCCGCCGCCCACCGCGCGGGCCGTTACCCGACCCCGCGCCGCGCCGGCCCGCGCGCCCCTGGCCGAGTGGCCCTTCCGAGCCCTTCGCTCGCCTGGTCCTCGGCATCCCCGGATCGCCCTCCCACGACCCCTCCCGCCTGGCTCTCAGCATCCCGGCGTGGCCATCCGGAGCCCCACGCCTGCGTGGCCCTGGCATCCCGGGTGGCCCTCCTGCATCCTCTCCAAAGTGGTCCTCAGCATCTCCGGGTGGCCCCTCCACCTAGCCCTCAGCATTCAGCTACTCATCCCGGGAGGTCCTTCTTCGAAGCCTCTGCTGGAGTGGCCCTTGGCATCCCCAGGTGGTCCTCGGGAGGCCCACACCCTGCATCCCTGGGAAGCACTCCTGCAACCCGTCCAGAGTGGCCCTCGACATCACTGATGGCCCTCCTGCGACCCCCTCCGGAATGATACTTGGCATCCTCCAGTGGCACTCTCCAGGCCCACGCCCGCCTGGACCTCAGCACCCGTTGGGTGGCCCTTCTTTAACCCTCAGTGTTCCTCAGCATCCCTGGATGGCCCTCTCACGTGATCTTTCAGCATACCTGGGAGGCTCTCTACGACCCCTCCCAGCATCCTCCAGGGGTCCTCTACAGGCCCGTTCCCTCCTGGCCCTCAGCACCCATGGTGACCCCCACACACACTAAGCCCCATGCCCACCTAGTATTCAGCAACCCTGGGTGACCTCCTGAGAACACCTTCCTGAGTGACCCTCTAAATCTGTTGAGGTGGGCCCCCCTAGGGCTCCTTGGGAGTCTCTCACAAAATGCCCCTGGGTTCTTCTTGTGTGAGCCCTTCCCTGCACCCCTCATAAGGATCCTTTTCAAGTCTTGTAGGGGTCCTCAGTGTGTCCCTCATCTTCTAGCCTCCTTAATCATCTTGAACATCATGACTACCCTTGAATGAGGCAGGCATGTTCCTAAACTGCCAGGCCTCCATGTACGTCCCTGCTCCCTCGGATTCCCTCCCACTGTACATGGGCCCCAGCTGAAGCCGAGATCACAGAAGCCTCCAGCCACAGACCAACTCCTGCAGTGCGTTGAGGAAGGTGCCTCTTTGTAGCATTCAGAAACATTTGTGACTATGGGTTTGTCTTTGTGCTTATCTAAGATCTGTGGAGAGTGGAGTGCTTACACATTACCCCAAGGCCAGAGGACAAAAGGTAGTGTCCCTGATGGGAATCCTGTCCCTGCCACAGTTGGGGAACTGAGGAGGAGCTGACTGGGCGGTCTGGTTGAGTCTGAGCACTGCGGGTTACTTTGACAGTGGAAGTCTACGGCTGCCAAAAGTCGGTGTCCTGTTTGAGGTGCATTCTGTGGACCATGAAGTGGAGTAGAGTAAGTGGAACTCAGGAAAGCACTGTGGGCCACTGTGAGGTTTAGGCACGGAGGGAGTCAGGGCCGATGCACTGCACATAACTAGGCAAGAAAGCTGCATGACACTTGGACCCAAGCTAGGAAGAGTCTCAAGGCCTAGGCCACCTCCCTGAGCAATGAGGGGAAATGTCAGAACTCTGGGTTTGAAGCCACCCTGGTCTACATAGTGAATTCTAGGACAACCAGAGGTACACAGACCCAGTCTCAAAACAAAACAAAAAGCTACCAAGTAACATCTAGGCAGTGGTCAGGACAGAGGGCATACACTGGGCAGACTCTGTAGCATCTCTGCCACCAATCCAGAGGTAACCCTCCAGCCCCGGTTGCAGGTCTCAGTCTTCCTTTTCCTTGGGAAGAGATGGCAACCAAAGCACAGGTGGTCACGACTGACTTGGAAAGGAGGTTTCTGAATCCCAAGCAAGCCCAGTGCTCTCCAGAATGGAACACACTCCCTCAGAATAGAGAGCTGAGTGCCTCAGAATACAGCTCAGGTCACTGCCTTCCCCTGTTCAGGCCAGAGAAGGTAGACGGCCTAGCTCAGGCCTTGTCCAGGAGCAAGGAGCATTCAGGATCTCAGTGGCAACAGGACGAAGAAGAATGAATCCACTCGGTGGCAGAACCACCGGACAGCAGAGCTGCTTATGCAGTAAAGAATCCCGGAGAGATGGCTCAGCGTTAAGAGCACTGGCTGCTTTTGCAGAGGACCCAAGTTCAGTTCCCAGCAATCACATGGCAGCTCACAACTGCCTGTGACTCAGTTCCAGATGAGTCATGGCACCAGGCACAAACGTGGTGCGCATTCCTGTGCGTGCAGAAGAATACCCATACACATAATAAAAATAGATCTCAAAAAAGCAAAATAGAACTCGATTGGCTAAAAGCCAATAGAGGAATGACCAAGAGGCCTTAACCCTACACAGAGAACTAAAGGAGACCTGAGAACCAGAGAAATATGGTCCTCCCCAGGGAAGAGCACACAATTGGCTATCCAATACCAAATGGTTAGCCCTGAAAGCATGATACAAGTAGCTTATATTTAGAAATATACATGTGTCTCTACATACATATATGCATGTAACAACAATCAATGCAAAAAGAGGCCATGAATCTGTGAGAAAGCAAGGTGCGATGTATGGGGGGGTCGGCGATTAGAGAAGGAGAAGGGCAGGAGGAAATCATGCAATTATCACATCAAAGCGGAATTAACTGGCCAGGTGTGGTGACACACAGCTGTAATCCCTGCCCTTAAGGCCAGCCTGGGTTACACGAAACCCTGTGTGAAAGAAACAAAAATAAAACCTCAGGGGCCTGGAGAGATGGCCCGGCACCTGCCACCCTTGCAGGAGACTGTGGCTCCGTTCCCAGCACCCATGTGGCTTTGTACAACTGTAATTCCAGTCTCCAGGAACCTGATATTCCCTTCTGGCCTCCTTGGACACTTCAGTTCATGGTGCACATACATCAGGCCAGACACTTGTACACATAATACAGAAGAATCAAAACTTAGAAGACAACCTTAATTTCAGGTAATACATACAAAACAAATAGCGCAAATGGCCCGGGTTCCGGAGGTAAGCTGACTAGAGGACGACTGAACAAGAGCTGGAGAGTGGGAATGGAAGGGGAATCTAGTGGGTCTTGCTTATGTGAACTGGCTGAGGAAAGGCCAGGGCAGAGCAGACAGGGAAGGCCTGTGGCACTCAGTACGGAACCAAACACCAGTGCTGTCTACATTGGAAACAAATGGTGCGTATCCCTTGATGCGCTTACAGTTTCTAAATATAATCTTACAATTTGTTTGAGACACGGTCTCACTGTGTAGCCCAGGCTAGTCTCGAATTTGCATCAGTCTTTCTGCTGCTGCCTTCTGGGTGTTCAGACTATAGGCATACCCCACCACACCTGGCATTTAGTATCATTTCATTGCTTCTTCAGCATAAATATTACTTTTATCTTTAGCACAAATGTCTTTAAACATGTTGAGCAGAAGCTCTATACTTCAGACTTCTCATCATTGCACCACCTCATATGTCCCAGAAATAGCTGGATTGACCCCTACCTGATGTTAAGAGTGATCAACTGTGTGGGTTTTTTTTTTTTTTTAATCCTTTATTATTTTCAAGCAAGAGTTTTTGCAAAGTCAATGAAGTCATTTCTTATGAGGTGGCATGCACGGACAGCCGTGAACTACATCTCCCAGGTACCCCAGCAGCCCTGGGTCAGCTGCTGGAAAGGCCTCTTTCTGCTTCAGGTATCCAGAGTCTCCTCTGCAACACCTTCCAGGTTGGAGTATCAGGATAAGAAAGTCAAGTGACCTGTGAGACCCCATGGCTGTGGCTAGCTCAAGAAAACTCAAACCTGCCCAACCTCACCTGCCTCCCCTTGACTGAGGTGCCCAGGGACCCTTCCCCCAAGACCTCTGTGCTCACTCTCAGATAAGCCAACCTGTCTGCTTGCCCCAGGCTCCCTCAGAGGCTTACCCGCCTCCCTATGTCCTTTTCCGTTCCCAGGTTTTCCCAGTAGAGCACCCTGGTCATACATGTTGGTGGGGATGTATCCTATACACCTTAGCAGCACCTGGCTCTCTGTCCCCAGAGAAGGGTTCACGAAGTGTGAACACAGAGCCGGACCTGCCATCCGACTTACCCCGGGCAGCTGGGAAAGCGAGCTCGGCCTCCGACCTGATCCTAGTGCGGAGGCCCACTGTGGACTCCTACTGAACCCAACGGACCCACCTTCTTTTAAAACAACTAAACTTGGGACAATTCGTTGCAGCAGCCACTGGAAACTATGCGTTGTGTATTTGGTCAACAGCACTGTCTCCAGGCACTGCTAACAGTTCCAACGCCAGGCTTCATTCCCTTGTAATTCCGCTGGCCTTGCAGCCGCCTTAGCTCCCACAGGTGGCTGGTGGGTAGGGGCCTGGCTCTGGGCCTCAGGCCCGATACTCTTAATGATGCAGTTTGTGTTGCTGGGACGGGGAAGAGTCTGAGAGGAGCTGACCATCTCCGTGTCCATCCTACCGCAGACTCAGCAGGTGCCCGGGCAAGCGCACACGATTAGGGGAAGCCCTGTCAGCCCTCTGCCATGAGCCAGGGTGTCCTTTAAAGCCATGCCGAGCTGACATGACATGCACACAGCACATGGCGCTTGTGTGGTGACCTTTGACTTTAATTTGCTTGCATTAACAGGACTCGAGTGTACCTTGTTGCCCAGCGCGGGCCTTACTTAGCCCGCTGCATGCTGTGCTCCGCATCATCTTCAAACCCCAGAGGAGGTGGGAGGGTCATAATGTGGCCCAACAGACTCCTTAGGGCTATCCCTGTTCTAGTCCTCCTGGCACCGTGCTCCACCTTCCCTTAACCCTTTATATCCTGAGAAACACAGAAGTATAGGATGAACAAAGTAATATAAGGGGACGACTAGGAATGGATGCTCGGTAGGTGATGAAGGCAGACTTCCTGGAGGAGGAGGGATTTCACCGAGTCTTAGGAAGGAAGGTAGGGAAGCAAGAACAGAGAATTCAAGCTAGCCAGGGACCCAGTGTCAAGCATGGCCAACTTTATACTTTAGCAATGGGCTCTGGGCAGTTGGTGTAGCTCTACCTACCTGGCTGATTCCTTCAAGGCCCCATGTACAGCCCTGAATCGTGCCCGCACTTGAATCTTTGATCCATCACTTCCTCTTGACTCAGAATCCCCTGTACCCAGCCCACTCAACACATAAACCCAGGCCACCACTACTAGTCTCTGAGGCTGGGGTACCCTTCCATAACCACGCTGACCGATTAGGGCTGCTACCCTCCTTTTCCTGTCTTACCTCCAGCTTCATGTCCCCAGAATGTGGCATGTGATCACCCCAGTCCTAAACCCTCTGTGGGATCCCCAACCTCAAGACGACCTGAACCATAACTGAAGAGCCAGGGCTCCCTCCATTACCACAAACCTGCACAGAGTGCGCTGCCTTCCTAGCTCCGCCCACCTCTCGGCGCACCGTCTGCAATGAGCTCAGCTCCCTGGAAGCCTCCCTGTGTCTAGACCCTCACGAGGTCCCTTTCTTCGAGCTGTCCCACTGTAGTCCCACCACCATATCTCCAAGGTCACACATACCATCCGGGCCTTGAGGCTGAGTCCCGGACGGTTCGTAACGTGAACAACACACCGGAGGAACAAGACATGGCAGGGGACTCAAGCAGCAGCTCGGTAACGGAACTAGTAAAGCAGCAGGCCATGAACTAGGGTACTGGTGGCACTCCTGCCCCCGCAGAGGTCACCAGTCTGGTCACCAGTATGCCTCCCCGGGCAGGGGCTCCTTTGGAAGGCCTTCTCTGACTCACTCCCTCGCATGGCTCTCTCTGGTTCCCAACTGGGTTCCTAGGAAACGGAGCTCGCCCGAGTCCTGAGACCTTTGTCCTGAGCTGTTTGTCCTCTGTGGGTGGGTCAAGACCGCAGTGAGACACAAAGAGGGCACAGGGGGTACCGAGGTCATTCCCCACCAAAAAGAAAGGCAATGGACAACGTAATGCTGGCTGAGCGGAGCTCCTTCTTAGGAGTGGGGCAACTTTGAGGTCTGGACCTCAAAAATTCTCATTCTTCCAAAGGGATGTATTTCGGGCCAAGAAGTCCTGGAAGGCATTGGAGTACTCTGAAGATCTTAGAGGGTGAGAGATGAGTACATCTCTCTCTATACCCTCAGACATCAACTCCGCCACCGTCTGTGTGATGTCCTGCATGGGACTAACCATGTTTTCATAGGCCTGGAGGGAGGAGTTGGGACAGACTGAGTCAGTGGGGAGGGTTCAGTGGGCTGGCCCTTGAGGTGCAGGCCCAGCGGGTCTCTGGATGGGGCCCTGGCCGTGTTTGTCCTCTCCTGCTTATCCAGCATGGCCAGGCGCCTGCGCGCATCGATGCTGACATTCCAGCGGCTACCTGGGCCCTGTGCTCCTGAGGCTCACACACCTGTGGGGAGAGAGTGACAGGTGCTCCTTTCCAATGTGGTCACCCCTGAACTCAGGTCCTCAGATCTGTATGGCAAGGATTTTACCAAGCGAGCTATGCCTCTAGCCCCTATTTGTTCATTTTTGAGACAGGGTCTCACTATAAAGCCCCAGCTCTGCTTCAGGGCGAGCCTCGGTGAGGGAAGCAGTACCCTCTCATAGTAGCCCTATGTGGAACACTCCTGCACTGGGATACCTGTGTTATGCCACGGGCCCCATGATATGTTGTTAATAGTTACCACTGCATCTGTCCCCAGATGCAGGCCTTAGAGTGGTGCTGGTAAGGTACTTCAATGTGGAGGGTAGGGTCAGTCCCAAGGTATAACAAAGCTAATCTGTTGTGTGTCCCCAGAAAGTCAAGTTTCAGAGAGCAACCCCAGGCATCCTTCCTCCTTAAGAGACCTAGAAAGTAATCCTAAAGGCTGGTTCAGTTCCCAAGACCAACAAAAATAACAAATAAATTGTCTCTAAATAGATTTAGGTGGAAAATTAACACTACAAACCTCCATAAACAAATTAAAAACCAGCATGAGGTAGGGAGGGGAATCAGCCAGCACCATGCAGGAGACTGGAAGGTGGTGACAGACAAGAAAGCCAGCAGAGGCTTATAGGGAAAGCCCACACAGAGCAGCTAGAGGATGCCCCTGCCCAGGTAAGTGGCCCATGGCAGTCCTTCCAGACTTCCCATTAAGGGGACATTACTAGCTAACCTCTGGATAGAGGGCTAAAAGGAGGGATAAGACAATTCCAAGAGAAAGACCTCCATACTCAAAATATCTTGAAAGAATTAACACACGACAATCAGATGGTTCCACTTGTGGGTGCAGAGCCAGACTTTAAAGCTGTGATTCCGGAAGATTCTGGAAGGTGTGCACACCCATGTCCACACAGCAGCTTTATTCACTTGCTTGGAACATGGATGTGATTCCCTGTAGAGGGGAGGCTCCTCCCAGAAGATACGGCATTACTCACTCCAGAAGAAAGGAGGGGCATTTGGGGCTGGGGAGGTGGCTCAGAAGTTAACAGTGCGTTCTGCTCTTGCAGAGGACCTGAGTTCAGTTCCTACCACCCATGTCAGGCAGCTTACATCTGCCTAACTCCAAGGGACCTGACACCCTTTGACCTGCGTACACATAAAGTCACATGCACACAGGAACACATACACATATCACACACATCACACACACACACATCACACACATCACACACATCACACACACACACACACATCATCACACACATCACACACACATCACACACACACATCTCACACACACATCACACACACACACACATACACACACACATACACACACATACACACGTATGGGTGAATGTGAGCCCAGAGGGCACTGCTTGGTGAAAGAGCAGCCCCCAGAGCACACAGCCCAGAAGCCTATGACAATGCTGGCTTAGGAACTGGCAAATGCAGACTCACCAAGACGGAAAGGAGAACAGTGCCTCTGGGGACTGGGAATGGAAAGAGAGATGCTTAATGCAGATAATGGAGACTCTTAAAGTGGAAAAGCCCTGGGAATCTGCTTCACCACAATGAGAACATACTCAGCGAGAGGCCGGGTAGGCTCCATGAGAGAACACACGCTTGTCACATACACGACCCTGTGTCTATCCCCAGAACCAACACGCACACAGATGGTTTTGATGGGGAAAGTAGGAGAAAGATAAGTGAGTTCTTGAGATTCCAAGACAGATACAAAGAACCACAGAGACGATGGTCTATACATCAAGGAGGGTACCCTGCAGGTCCTCCAAGAATCCTCATAAGCCAGGCTTCAGGATGTGTGTCCCATCAAATTTACAGGCCAGTGTCTTCCCCTTTACAGTGCTGGAGCAAGGGGTCACGTCCTCAGCATGTCAGAAAGGGATGCACAGAGACTGCATTCACGCCTCGCACATTCAAACACAGAACAGGCAACTCCTGTGAGCCAGGATGTGTGCCTGCTCCAATCTGTTAGGGACCTGGGCTTGACCTGCCGGCCTCCAGAACTGAGAAGCACCATTCCAGACCACCCAGGCTATGGTCATTTGCTATGGCAGCCCCAAAAGGGGGCACATCAATGTTTCTGATCCCTTCTCTTTAAGAGACCTCTAGCTTTCAGAAGTTTGAAACAATACACTTCCGTTGTCTGAATCAGGAAAAAGGAGGGGTGGAAGTCCACAGCCCCTCATCCATTCTGCAGCCTAGTTTACTCTATTTCTCCCTGCCTCAGTCCAGAGAAGTTCCTTTCTGTTGAAAGGCAGAGGCCTGGAGCCACTGAAAGCAAGATGTCTGCCAGACCATGCCCCAACAAAGCCAACTGTTGACAAGGGCCATGCGAACAACTCCACAGTTACCAGTGTCTTCACAAGCTCAAGGGGAAGACAGAGCTTCTAACTACTAGTTTCTTTAGAAACAATCGAGAGACCTCAGGCCTCTACTATCGATGAGGCCCACAGTTGAAGGAATACAGAGAACATGAAACAGAAGCAGAAGCGTGTGGAGGGGGGACATCCAGAGGACAGGAGTGACCTTGGACACAGAAAGTGTGACTTGGCAAGATGGAGACTCAGTGGGAGGCTAGTCCAGAGCCATTCCCATTCTTAACCTACTTTGTGTGGCAGAACCGCACACCTCCCTGTCACCCTGTGCTGCTATAGTATTTCTTGTTGGGGTAGCTTCTAATGTGACACTGTCTGACAGAACATGTGCTCTACACATGGCACACGGGCCTGAGGCCACACACCAGGCCCCCTTGTGTTTATTCAGCAAGTTCAGGAACAGCAGGAAAGAAGACCTTTGAGAATAAGAGACATTCATAGAACGTCCAACTCAACCACCTCAGAGCAAGAAAAGGGAAGGCATAAGTTCAGGATCCATTTGGAGATCATCATTACAAAGCATTACCACCACAAGCACTGATACAGGCTTGAAAGCAAAGCACCTCAGCAAAGATAAAACAAAAACAAACAAACAAACAAACTAGGAGACCCCGAGAAAGCCAGAGAATCATTTCTGTTGGATCAACTTGCAATGAAACGCACAAAGAGAACACAAAGACATATCCAGACAAACGCGCACACATTCTGTCCCCAGAGACGGAGGAAGCAGCCTTGGCAGAATGTGCTATGCTGACATTTCAGAACTTTGGCAAGAGGGAAAGGATCTTAAAGGTTTTCTGAAGCTGACGTTGAAGAGATGGCTCAGTGGTTAAGAGAGCTTGGGGTCAGTTCCCGGCACCTGCATAGTGGTTCACAACTGTCTGTTAACTCCAGTTCCAAGAGATACAGGCTGTCTTCCGGCTTGCACAGGTAATAGGCACATGCACGGTGCACAGACATACACACAGGCAAAACAGTCATGCATATAAAATATATCAATATTAAAAAAAAAAAAACTTGTGGGCAGTGGTGGTGCACGCCTATAATCCCAGCACTTGGGAGGCAGAGGCAGGCGGATTTCTGACTTCGAGGCCAGCCTGGTCTACAGAGTGAGTTACAGGACAGCCAGGGCTACACAGAGAAACCCTGTCTCAAAAACCAGAAAAAAAAAAGACTTGTAAAGATAAAACTGGCACAGGGGTGGTGTTACACACAGGCACCTAGCAACCCACAGAAAAACCAGAGCACGCAGAGAGAATCAGAAACCTGCATGGTCTATGGCGTCACACGAGAGCACTGGAGGTTAATAGACAGAGGCTCTAAAAGGCCAGAAGGAAAATTTTTCCTAGAATTTTTACCTAACCAAAGTGCTGAACACGTGTGCAAAGTCATTTCCACACTTTTGAGTCTCTCCACGTGTGTGTGTGTGTGTGTGTGTGTGTGTGTGTGTGCGTGCACGTGTGTGTGTTTTTCTCAGACAGGGTTTCTCTGTATGGCCTTGGCGGTCCTGGAACTCTTTGGACCAGGCTGTCTTGGAACTCGAAGATCTGCATGTCTCAGCCCCCTGAGTGCTGGGCTAAAGGTGTGCGGCACCACAGCCTGGCACCTGTGAGTCTTTAAGGACCTACAACGTCCACACTCTGTGAGTCCTTTAGAATGAAGTGGCTAGATGCTATGCTCTGGAAATAAACAGAGGAACAGAAAACTCAAGGGCCCAGGACACAGGGACTCCGAAGACAGACAAGGGAGGTCTGCATGGGGCCCTGAGGATAGCAGACCAGCTGGGATAGGAAAGCCAGGACAACTCCTGCCCAGGAGAAAGCGAAGCTTCCGGATGATCTGATGTACTGAGAGGAGTCCCAGACATGGTAGAAGGTTCAGGAAAGGATCATCAACCTCAATTTTTATCTCCAAGGAAAGGCGAAAGGGTGAACAAGAAAAGAAGCATCAAGGAGCTGGGGAGATGGCTCAAATGTGGGCTAGGAACAGCGCTTGCTGCTCTTGCAGAGGACCCAGGTTCGATTCCTAGCACCCACAGGGTAACTCACAACCATCTGTAGCAGCAGTTCCAGGGATGCAGCAGGCACATGTGTAGTGCCCATACGTGTGTAGTGCACATATGAGTATAGTGTGCATACATCATCCAAGCAAAGCATTCCTATACATAAGGCAACATAAACCTTAAAGAAGAAGAAAAAGCCGGGTGTAGCAGTGCACACATTTGATCCCAGTATCTCCAAGAGGCAGATCTTTTGAGTTTAAGGCTAACCCTGTCTACAAACTGAGTTTCAGGACAATCAGAACTGACTGTACACAGAGAGATCCTGTCTTGAAAAACCAAAAATACAAAAATAAGTAAAATAATTTTAAAGAGAAGAAGGAACATCACACTGTGTCCATGCCTCAGCTGTGGTGAAACTAACCTTGTCACACTGGAGCCAAGCATGCTAGCCGCATGCCTGTAATCCCAGCATATCTGACACATGAAGCAGAGGGAATCTCTGTGAGTGCCAGGCCAGCCAGGGCTGCCTAATGAAACCTTGTCTCACAAAAGAAGAGCTGTCATGACGCTAGAAGCAGGTGTAAGACGCATGATTTGAGGCTGAGAAATGGCGCATATGAAGACGAGTTCAGATCCCCAGCAGAACGCAGGCACTGAGTGCAGCAAAGCCTGGAAAGGCAGAAACAGGACATCAGAGGCTCGCTAGCCAGCCTGTCTGGCAGAACTGCTGACTTACCTGTGTTCAGTGACAAAAAATAAGGTAGGCAGCAACAGGGGGAAAAAACATCTGTCACTGACCTCTGACCTGTGCATGCACACACAAACACTCATACACACATACATAACACATAAGCATGCATACATACATACATACAATGTGCACGTACATAATCATGCATACACACAAACACACATATGTGCACACAAACAAGCACGTATGTATACACACAAAAATGCACACATATCAGCCGGGCGGTGGTGGCGCACGCCTTTAATCCCAGCACTTGGGAGGCAGAGGCAGGCGGATTTCTGAGTTCGAGGCCAGCCTGGTCTACAGAGTGAGTTCCAGGACAGCCCGGGCTACACAGAGAAACCCTGTCTCGAAAAAACCAAAAAAAAAAAAAAAAAAAAAAAAAAAAATGCACATATACATACACACATAGTCATACCCACATGCATACACACACAGGCAACCACAGACCACATGCATACACACAAACACGCACATATGCGCAGGCACACATACAAAACAAGACAAACATTTATGTATTTTATGTAGATGAGCATGCTGTCTTCATGCACACCAGAATAGAGAATCAACTTCCATTCCAGATGGTTGTGAGTCACCATGTGGTTGCTGGGAATTGGACTTAGGACCTCTGGAAGAGCAGTCAGTGATCTTAACCACTGAGCCATCTCTCTAGCCCAGCAGCAAGTGCTCTTAATCATCAGGCCATCTCTAGTGGCCCCTCTCCCACCATCACCACTCAACGTTGAAAACAGTTGTCATTGCTGTTTTGTTTTGTAGATAGAATCTCATGTAGCCTAGGCTGCTCCTCACCTCACAACCCTGCCTCAGCATTCAAGCACTGGGGATCGCAGGCAGAGGCTGATATACTGCTGGTTTTCTCACGTCTAACCATCTCTCCAATGATATTCCATGATAGAATACTATAAACATGTCTTGCAGACTGTCATTTAACATTGTCTATCTCTGCCTGTGCTATGCTTTTTAAATCTGCTGGCTTTTTCCTTCGGGATTTTATGTTGGGACTAAGAAAAGCATTTTTCCTTTGGGATTCTAAATACAGTTTCTTCCAAAGCAGTTTTGGGGTTTGAGTTTGGTGTACTTGCATGTGTGGCGAAAAGGTACAGCTGTATTCTGTTAGTGTCCTGAAAATGGTCAGCCAGCCAGCCCAACGCTGGTTGAAAACCTTTTACTACTGGTTCAAAATTCCATGGCAGGCAGAAATTAACCCCTTAGAGTTACTTGGGGGCCAACTTCTCAGCATTTGTCTGGAATGGCAGGTACGAATTTCTCGATTCCCTCACCGGCTTTCTGAGCTGGTTTTAGGGATGCTGAAGCCTTGTTCTTGGGTTTTTAAACATGTTGCTTGGCTTCTTTTCAGAGGAAAGCTTTCAGACACCTTTGCTTTTCAGCCGGTATGTTTGTGAGCACATGAGTACGAGATTGCTCTCCCTTCCTAGATCATTTGTGACACAGGTCTCGCTGCACAGTCCTAGCTGGCCCAGATCCCTTCATGCTTCCCCGTGGGAGCAGAGCAGTGGCCCTGCCTTGGATTCTGACCCCGACTGCACCCTTCTGCCTTGCCTCAGTCTACCCATCCACATGCTTCCTTGTCTGTGCGTTCTGAGATCACGCTCCGGCTGTTTGAGGTGAGCTCTCGGAATCGCCGCGATAGACTCTGATGGGAAAGTTCTGTTTATCTTTTCATTCTCCTTTATGCCAGAGATTCTTTTCTTGGCCTTAAATTAAAAGTAGAGCGTTGGGGCTGGAGAGATGGCTCAGAGGTTAAGAGTGCTTACTGCTCAGTTAAGGATACTTACTGCTCTCCCGCAGGACCTGAGTTAGGTTCCCAGCACCTTTACGGCTGCTCACAACTCCCTGTACCTCCAGTTCCAGGGAATCTAACTACCTCTTCTGGCCCCTATGGCCTCCTGCACACACTCTCAGTCTCACAGAATTATGACTATTATGCTAGGTGTGGTGACACTTGTGATTCTAGTGTCTGGAAGGCTGAGGCATAAGGATTATGAAGGAGCCCAAGCCCAGGCCAGTCTTGAGACCCTGTCTCAAAAACCTAAATAAAACAGAATGTTATTTCCTGTTAGCATGTATGCACTACCCTTGTCTGTAATGAGCTTCTGCAGCAATGGATAAGGCGGTCCCTGCACTCTCTCCTCAGGACCTGTCAACCATCTCTGGCCCTCTGCACCTCCCCTATGAAGGTGCTCAGCAGACGGTCCTTCTGTGTACCCTGCTTGAGCCCTACCTACAGACATTTTTTATTTATTATTATTATTATTATTTTGAGACAGGGGTTCTCTGTGTAGCCCTGGCTGTACTTGAACTCGCTCTATAGACCAGGCTGGCCTTGAACTCAAGAGATCTGCCTGCCTCTGCCTCCCCAGTGCTGGGATTAAAGGCATGGGCCACCACTGTCTGACCAAGGGCCCTACAGACATTTAAATTATTACATAAAGAGCCAGCCTCCAGAGTGGTAGTACCCAGTGACTATCATCTCCTGGCAGTTAACCCAACTCTCACACACGCAAAGTAGGGGTGGCCAGTGTAATTTCCTCCACAAAAACAAAAGACAGGAACAGTAGAACACTCATAGTCCCAGGATAGAATATAAGAGTCTTAGCAGCTTCTGACCTGCTCCTCCTTTCCATTCTCTCACTGAGGGAAGCCAGTGCCTGGCTGCCTGGCTGGTGTAAGGGTCCTGGGCTACCCTACGGAGCTCACCCAAAAGGGAGCCTGTGAGGGTCTAACGCTTCCCAACAATGTCTCCTCACTCCCTACCACTGACTTACCCTGTGGATGGGAGCTACTGTAGAGCAGCTTCTATCTTTGACTGAACCCTTGACCATGACCTCCTGAAACCAAACAAGAGCCACCTAGGAAGGCACATGGCCCAGAGACATGGGGTACGGCCATAATTCCTGAACTTGTGAGGTGGAGGCAGGAGAATCAGGAGTTCAAGGTTATCATTGGTTTAAATAGTCAAAGCCAGCCTGGGCTACAGGAGACCTTGTTTCAAAACCCCAAACCCCAAACCAATGCCCCACCTCCCAAACAGAGGTATTGATTAACTATTTTAGGGCAGACTGGCAGGTTTAAAACATTATATATGTCCACCCAGTAACATGATCTGGTTCCATCGGAGAGCTTGATGTTTGTATCTGGCAAAACTTCCAGTGTTCCTCGTAAAGGGCAGCATATAATTAGAAGGACCTCATGATTTCTGCTGCTAACGTGAATGGGATCTTGTCTTGGTATTTCCTGGTTTAGTGTATTGAGACACATAAGTCACAGTAGTCATATAACCAACCTTTCTCTCTTAGTTTTACTTATTTTGTAGATTTTCTAGGCAGACATTATATTGTTCCAATATCAACCGTTTTGCTTTTTCCCCCTGTCTGGCTATTTAAGCTTCTTTTCTTGACCAGGGCAAAGCTTTACACTATGAATTCCCATTCCCCAGGCCGAAGCTAGTCCCGCTGCTCTCAGTTTTCCATATGAGCTTAGCTTCGAGACGAGAGAGACATTCAGCTGATTTTTTTACTGTTATGATTACTGTGCTTTGTTTTGTTGTTATTGCTTTGAGACAGGTTATTACTATGTAACCTTGACGCCCTGGAAGTCTCTATGTAGACCAGACCCGGCCTTGAACTCACAGACTCTTCCGCCTCTGCTTCCCACAGGCTGGGAGGTTGTACACAGCCTAGCCGTGCCCAGCAGCATGTGTAGTTTTGGTTAAATGCTGAGCTATTGCAATGCCTTGGAGAGTACCCATCTAATCTGACATCACTCTCCAGGAGCCCAGTGTCTCTCTTCCATCAGTGAAGCCTTTGCTGTTCTCTTCAGGAGCTGGTGGTTCAAGTTCAGCCCGAGCAGGTTTTGCATATTTCCTAAGTTTTAGTACTGTTATGAAGAGTAAGGACCATCTTCCTTCGCCAGTTCCATCTGCTGTTGTGGCTTCAGTGGCTACTGACTTCTGGACACTGTACTGAGTAAGATTTCAGAAGACAGGTTCTCCAAATGAGGCTGGTTTTGCCTGTCTTTGTGCCTTGGCAAGCTGTGGAGGGTAAGGAAGGTGTCCCTCATGTGGTTCAGCCTAGAGCTATCCCAAGTCTCCTGCATGTTCCTCTACAGTGTTCAGAGCATGTTGGTTGGACTATCAGGAAGTACTGCCCAGTGGCTATACTGGATGTCTAAGGACCTTCTGCCAAGACAGTTTTCTCGAACCCTTGCCTCAGGTCAAGGTTACTGCGTTCTATGAGATACCAGGAGTAGCACTGCGAGCTAAAGACAACCTGCAGAGAAAGCGCCTCTAGGCTCAGGCTGGGAAGGGAGGAACAAAGAACTTATGGTAGCTAGGCCAGGATCTCTGTGGGAGGAAACATGAGACAGAGCTGGCTGAGGGAAGAACCAGAGGAAGCACAATCCATACTGAGAGGACACCAAAGGAGAGAAGGGACACAGGACAAGGTTAGGGAAGACAGCTTGGACATCCCTCAAGGACAGGATCACTAGCAGGGCCTGAAAACTGTGGAGGGAAGAGGCAAAGGAACTTGAAATGGGAACCAACCCTTACCGAAGCCAAGGTGCGGCAGACACTAAAGTGACTCTGTCCCCAACCGGGAGCCTGGTGTCCCTTCAGCCACAGGACTCTGGTTCTTCCCCATTATGTCACCAATGTAAAATCCGTGCGTCTGTGCCTCTTCCTGAGCAAGCCTCTCCCAAGTGAAGACACTTCAGCATCCTTACCATCTAGAATGCCCTGCCTCATGAAAGCTGAAGGGTCTACTGGTCAGCCCTGTGGGGCAGTTGTCACCTTTGGAGGGACCTCAAAGCACTGGATCCGGGAGGACATGCTGAGGAGGTCACACGATAGCCATTCACATAGCTCTGGAACCCCACTCGTTTTTGTTGCTGCTGCTTGTTTTTTGAGTGCTTCGTTACTCAGCCTGGCCTTGAACTTGCAACACTCCCGCCTCCGCCTCCTCGTGGGTTCTGGGATTAGAAGTGTGAACCACCACACCAAGCTTGGGAGCTCACTTTCTTTACTTGTCACCTTTGACCTCAGCAGGTCAAAGGTGACAAGTAGATACACATATCCCTCTGTACCTGGGGACCTTATTCTCCCTCCCACTAAGTGACATTCTCTTGCCAAGGGTCAGGGACACTGGTAGAGCTGAGGTGGGTATGTATGGCACTCTCCTCCTGATCTCACAACCTCTCCCTGCCTGGTGTCCACCAGAGGAAGCCTAGCTTGAGTGCTTGGAGAAGCAAGCCCCAGAAACTGTTTCTGCCAGTCCCATTCAGTCCTCGTCACAGAAACCCATTCTCTTTGTCCCTTTCCATCCAGTCCACCTAAAAGCCTGTGTTTTCAGAGGAGTCTCCTACTGCTTACCCAGTCTTGGGTCTGAAGGTCCTCCTGAGGCTTGCTTTTGGTGTCTGGTTGGCTGGAGGACGCTGAAAGTCTCTGTGAAGACTGTTGTTGCCTTTGCTCTTGAGCGAGCTGCCACTGGAGCGTCTTCCTCTGGGGGCGCTGCTGCCTGCTGTCCATCTCTACATACAGCAGGTTGCAGTTCCCTCGTCTAGGGCTGTGGGGCAAGGTGCAGGACAGGAACTGAGCAGCGCTCCTGCTGCCACGACAGATCCCTAAAGCAGATGACGGCAGGCCTTGCTAGGGCCGCCTTCTACCCAGTGACTACTCTTGCCAAATAGCAGGGTCCCTTAAGTGACTCTCTCTCCCAGGTCTTGCGACCACTATCCTCCGCAGCAGCATTCCCCCAGGGACAGCAGTAACCTAGAAGTAGATGCTGCACTTCTCTGCTCTCACCCGACCACTTGGTCGGGCTGCCTCGCAGGGGGCGCTTTGTCTGCGGTCCAGCCAAGCTCCTCAATCCTAGGATCCCACCCCCAGTAGGCCTCCCTTCTGTAACGTGGACCCTCCCACACACAAGTCTCAGGCTCAGCGCCGACCTGAGCTCTCATGTCCCACCCTCTCCGCATGGTCTGAACTGTGGACGTCAGTTGAAGGGCAGCGGTGAAGACATGTGGGGAGTTGGGTCACCCGCTCCCACGCGGATGCAGAGCTCGCCCAGAGGGTTCCGGGAAGGGCTCGGTGGGCTCCGGGAGATGAGGCGGGCTTAATGGGCTTCGGTTGACAATGGATCAGGCAGTGAGACCAGGCTTAAAAGGGTCTGCACCGAGAGTGGAGGGTCGCGTGGCCTGTGAATGCTCATTTGGGTCCAGGGAGACAGAGCTGCCAGGTGACTTAGCAGAACCTTCAGCACCGGCCTGAGAAAGCCGAGCTGGATCCAAGGCCAGAGCTCTAAGGAAGAGTGACGGAGCCGACCCGGAGCTTCCGTCCTACAGACCCCGCCCTCCGCGGCCGCTTCCGCCCGCCCCTCGACGCGTGCGCCCCACTGTTCAAGCCGCATGGCCCCAAGACATTGAGAGAAATCACAGCAGTGGGCGGCCTGAGCGCCGTCAGTTTATTAGTGTCGCTTCAGCACCTTGAAATCGTCCACATGGTCGCATGGGACAGATCAGCATCTGCTCCCAAAAAAAGCTATTTACATGAATCCTGCTTTTTATTAAAAAACAAAAAAAAACAAAACAAAACTAGCAACACATACACACTCTAGAAATCAGTCACAGCGCGCTGGGCAGTCTGCAGAAGCGGACGGAGTCATCCTCGCGCAAGGCTGTCAGCCTCTGCTGGCCCCCTTCCAGGACAGAGCAGTCTCTGAAGGGTATAGGGGTTTAGGGAGCAAGTGAGGGTCCAGTACCCCGGCCCTGGGGAGAAGTGCCAGGATGTTTTTATGCGGAATTCATTTGAGATGGAGGCTAGAGGAAGAAGAGAGGCTTGCAGGATAAGGCTAGGGCAAGCCATTGCTCGAGGGCTGAGCTTTCCCCCCTCCTCGAGCTCTGGTACCTATACAGTGATACTGAGCTGCATACTAAGAGGGTGGTGGCAGGAACCAACTTGAAGGTAGAGGCAGGGCCCCCAACTGACAGCAATGAGTAATGGCAACTGGCGCTGCCTGACAATGACCTCGAAGACTGGCAGGCTCTAAGGGTGATGCCTCAGAGCTAAGGCCTGTTGGGATGCAAACACACTCTGCTGTTCTTAGCACTGCACTGCCTGTCAGGGGGCTTTGGTGTCATCATCCTTCAAAGGGACAAAGTGCTTCTCCATGAATCCTCATTACAGCTCCATGAGGTAGGCAAGGAAAATGGACCATCTCTCTTTAATGGGGGAAGTATGGCACGGGGAGGACTGCTGTGTAGGTCTGCACCTAGCACTGCTATGGTAGTGGGTGTGTGCTGCTCAGGTGCTAGGCTTTCCTGACTCCATCTTGGGCCAGATGCTGGACAGAGGCTCTGCCTACACGCTCCTCTTGCGTATGTAAAGTCAGACCCCTGGAACCAATCAAGGAACATGCACAGGGGAGGGTTCTGAAAAGGGGCTGCCCTTAGGCAGGACCTTGAACCCCCTGTAGCCTCAAGGCTGGAAATCTAGGCCAAATGTTTCATTCAAAGGTTGACCTTTGGAAAAAACACAGGGGCAGGTAAACTAGGCTCTTAAGCTCCAAGGGTTGCAGTGGCCTGACTCAACACAAGGTTTTTTCAGAGTCTACCTCATCAGGAATTCACTGAGAAGCCCTATACCCAGGGCTCCAGAGCCCTAGTATCTAGGACAAACAGACCCTGTTCAGCAAGTCGAGGCAGGGGAAGTAAGTAAATAAAAAACCGCCATCTTTCACCCCAGGAAGGGTGAGTAGTCTTCAAACTCAGCCTGTCCTGCTCTCGGCAATTTTCTAAGCATACTCTTGGGAACGTCTCGAGGTCAAGACACCAAGCTTTAAAGCTCCCAATGGACCACCAGGGTCCCTGGGATAGCCCCAGGTTCCAAGGTGACAGGCACTCTTCTAATTAGACACCCTGGGGAGAAAGGATTCTTGAGAAAATTAGGATTGAGGCAGTGACCCCTTCATGAGTCTGGTGGAGCATGTACAGCCAGGATGACCCTTGCTGTAGGCCACCAGCACACCCCTCTCCTGCTGCATGGGAAATGGTGGAGCTGCCACCAAGGATGACTAAGGTAGCTATGAGGAGCTTGGCTTGGCTAGACCCAGTCCTGTAAGGGAGGTGGCCTTTGTAGTCAGACCAGCCTGCTGGAGCCTTCACTGGCTACACACACACACACACACACACACACACCACACAACACACACACAAACCACTCTAGTTGCCTGTTTCCAGTTCACAACCTTGATTCTCAACTCAGATCCCACATGGCCAATCCTGGACGTTCCTGTACAGCTAGCAGAAGAGAGGGAAGGGCTCAGCCAGACCCCACAAGTGTCTCCCATCTCCAGGACGGACACTGGAATATTTGGAAGGCCCACCTGATCTGAGCAGCAGAAGCCTAGGGGTGCCTCTGGAGTGAGAGCCACAGGGGTAAGGGTGGGGATGCAGCTCCTGCTGGCTCTGCCCCACACAAGGGGACTTCACAAGAGCAACATCTGCTTGGCAGCTACGTTGTCAAATGTATTTAAGAGCATTAGAAAGATCTGCTACTGTAACACCTCCGCCATGAGGCTGGAGTCTATTGGGAACCACGCACAGGGTGCCAGGGACTGACATCTCATGCTAGGACACCAAGCATGCCCTGACCTTCAGCTTCTGGCCACTAAACTCCAAAGCTCCCTGTGCTCCCCGTCCTCCCTGAGGAAGCAGAATCCTGACTTCAGCAAAGGGCAGGATACAAAGGCAAGAACACTTCTTGCTTGCGGTCTGGGGTTTCATGGGACCAGAGTTCACCTCCTTTCTTACCAGCCTTTCCACTTGCCCACATATTCTGGTTAATAAGCAGAGCAAAGTTACTCAGTGGCCCACAGGGAGCTAGCTGGGCTATGAGCACATTCATACTTAAGACTGTTTCTTTGTGTTTTTAAGAGTCTGTCTCTGTAGTAACCACGTGTTAACAGAAACACAGCTGTCCCTCCATCAATGGCTGACACAGAGCAGGACATAGGTCCTTCCACTGTCCAGTGTCAGCCCTTCCGTGGGTGGGGCTAGAAGGTGGCCTTGGAGTGTCCAAAGATGCAGATAGGGAAGTGCTTCACGTGGGAAGACCACTGGGCAGCCAGCTGGAAGAACTTGACATCACTGCATTCCACGCCGTCGATGAGGACTGTGGGAGAGGGCCACCTGACCATCTGCCTGTCTGGCAAGGCAACCACCTGAGATGGTGGGGCGCTGCCAGGAAGCAGGGCAAGCCTGAAGCTGGAGGAGGTCCTGCTTAACAGGCCCTTTCTACCACCTGCCCTCCCAGGACTTAGTACAACGGTGGGTCCACCTCCCAAGGGGTCTGGCAAGGGCAGTCTGAGCCACACCTCAGCCAGGCATGGCCCATTTGAGCCACATCCACTCATAAGGTCCAACTTAAAATAGCTGCATTTCCAGAGGTGGCCTTAGGAAGACCATCCAAGGAGCCAGAACTCACAGTGACCCAAGAGCCCTATGCTCTGAATGCACTGCTTACAGAATAGCCTCTGTAAGATATTTCGTATGTATATATAAATCAATACTTTAGTGAAGGGAGGGCTGGGAATACAGCTCTGTGATAGAGCATTTGCCTAGCACCCTAAGTTCAATCTTTAGCAATCCTCCCAAATGTCTATCAATAAAAACAGAAAATGTTGAAACACTACTTGAACTTGAAAGGCCGATAGCTGTATAGAGGCACCTTATCCAAATGTGCTCTAAGTGCAACTCTGTAAATATGCCTTTCATAGCAAAACAACTGGTTGCCGTGTGGGTCTGAAAGGCCAGCCATCAGTCTGCCCTGCATTCACAGTTTAGAAACAGTACCTGGGTCATGGATTGAGTCGCCCTAGCACCCATGGAGCAGCCCCTGGCCCATGCTCACCCCGAAGCATGTTCTGTTGGTGCTTAGCTGTGCAGATCAGCCGGCTGATGCCTTCGATGCACTGGCTTTTGGATTCCACATCCTTGTCCTTTGTTTTCTTGGGCAAAAACATCACTGGGAAGAGAAAAGCTCTACTGTTGACCTGTTCCTTCAGGCCCAAGTTAGATAGAGCCCTAACAGCAGGCAGGATAGTAGAATAGTAGCCGCAGGGAGTGACTGGCCCCTGCTCACCTGGGACTCAGCTTCTTGCTGTGACCACATACAGCACCCTCCTGCCGGCTATTCCATCTGAAGCCAGAAACTGCCCAGAACTGTGTTCTCACAGCTCGGGAGCCAAGCTGTCAAAGTGTGTCTGACTGCCAACCCCTTGTGAGCCGTGAGCTCACAATCATGACTTTACTAGGAACTTGCTAGGGGTGGGGGAATGACATCCCCATCACCCACAGTCACCACAGAGGCCCCTCTCCCATGGTCCAGCCCTGCTCAGTCCACTCCCACCTCACCCTTCTTGTTCTTCTCCTTGGTGACCACAGTCATGGACATGGTGGGCGTGGCTGCAGCCTCCCCACTGCTGGGCAGCCTGCTGACCTGGAGGGACCGGAAAGTGCACTTGAGCGTGTTTTTGGTGGTGGGCATGTCCTTCTTCTCGGCATCTCTCTTCCTGTCTGCAGGCTGTGCTGCTGTCCAGTAGTCCACCTGTAGCCCCATGAGCTCAGCGCCGACACCCTGGCTGTGGAAGGCAGAAGGAAGTGCTCACACTCGTCATGTCACTGTGACATACATCGTAGGCAAGAAGGTATGGCTAGCATCTGCCCTAACTTGCTGGCCAGGGTCAGTAAACTATGAGCAGCTCTGCAGAGCTGACTGCCCACTGTCTGCTGGGAATCTGTTAGTGGCTGTGGCCATGCCCTGGCAACTTGTATAGCTGCTCTCCTAGGACCAGGAAGAGTGGCTTCATCAGAGGCGTAATGGCTGGCGAGAGCAGGTGGCACCATGGACTCAAACTCCCCAGTTCAGCCTTGTTGTCTTGAGTTCTGTTCAAGACCCAGGGAGCTAGTAGGACTTGCCTCACTTGTGTGGGGCCTAAAGAGCTGTCTCTTGCACCTCTTCCTGCTCTATGGAGAATGGCCCCATCCCCAAGTATCCCTCCCAGGACCTCCACAGGGCTTCACTAGCATCTGTCCACGTTCTATGACAAGATGGGAAACACAGAGGGTGGATGCCATAGGAGAACCAACAAGATGAGACCCATGCTGTTTACCTGGGGGAGGACAGGCCTCCACTCACTGAAGGGGAGGAGGGAGGAGTAGGCGAAGCCTCCTTGGCCGCGGGAGATGTAGATGCAGACGGTGGGGTAGAAGAGAGTACACTGGAGCCTGAGGGGGCTGCGTCGTCAGAGTCTCCTTTGGAGAGGAGTCATAGGCCAGTGGTCAGACAGCCTTCTAGTCTGGCCCCACAGCTGGCTGGAGCCTGGACTAGGACTGGAGAGGCAGCTCTTGGGGAAAGTTGGTAGGCAGAGGAGCTTATGTAGGGGGCAAGATATTCTTTCTTGTCTGGGAGAACTGCCCAGTTTGCCTCGATCTAAGGCTTTGTGAGTACAGAAGAATCAGCAGAAACTTGCTGGTCCTTAAGAGCAGAGGGATCACCTACCGAGAGGGCCGCTCTAACCGTCCTGAGAGAGGGATGACGTTACCTGATGTGGCTGAAGATGGTTCCACAATTCCAACCTTCACAACCTGGGAAGCAATAGATGCTGGCTAGAAGGCAAGTGGGGAGGTCGACTGCTGCCCTGCTTAGGCACCCGCCTTGGAGCTAATCCCTGGTAGGTACCTACGGCCCTGCTCCTGCCCAGCTTCCATGCCCACAAAACAGGGAACTGTCCCAGCACCCTCCCATCCATGGGGCAGGACTCAGCTCTGGAGGTGGCAAATCCCACGTGTATGTGACATGCCAGTCCCAGAAATCCGTTAGACTAAGATGAGAGACACTACTGCAGAAGTAGGCGCATTTCATGTGTGTGGGGGCCAATGGGGAAAGTGTCTCAGGCTCGAGCTAGCTAGCCTGGTAGCCTTTAGCTACAAGAATCTGTGTCAATTCAGCACAAATCACAACACCAGACTTCCTCTTGAGGGAAACTGCTTTGATCACAGTTGTCTGCTCAGCCATGTCAGGTGACTTCTGTCACTACGGAGGGACCCTGAACAGGATGCTAGAGACGGAAAGGCTATGAAAGTAGGACCTCCACACTCAGTCGCGGCTCGCCTGTGCCAGGGGGTACAGCCCTGACTGGGCAAACCTTATCTTCTAGCAGACCAGTCTGAGACTCCTCCCCTTAGTGCTGAGCTAACCCCGAGAGCCTGAGCCATCTCCACAGAAAAGGGCTACACTCCCACGTGCTCACTGCGCAACCCAAAAGCCCCAACTGACAAAGTGCAGGAAGGAAACAGCAGGGATTTATAGAAGGACTCGGGCAGCCCTTGGTTGGCTCACACCAAGGGTCTGTACGTGTTAAGCGGATACAGAAGCGCTCCATTGTGACAGGAATCTCGGCAGGCTCATGTTCCCAGTGAATGAAACTGGTGATACTCACCCCAACAAACGGGATGAACCTCTGAGAGGATTCTTCATCAGGGCTGGGAGCAGAAAAAGACAGTTACACTCCCTCCTGGATCATACGACCCTGGCTGTCCCCAGCCTGAGGGCCCAGCCTACGCATCCCTGACCCTACCCACCCAGGCCCTCAGCCACATCACCTGTCCACAGGTACTCTTTGTCACCACAGAAAGGCCCCTGGACAACCTGGCTAATACATGGATCCCTTCTCATATGTTAACAAATATAGGTGGGGGATTTCTGCACCCGGGCGGGAGGAGCTGCTGTGCAGTCCTGCAACCAGGGAGAGAGCACTACAGCTCATGACTCTTGATAAAATTGCTTTTATCACAGTTGTCTGCTCAGCCTTGGCCATTTGCCTGCTTCCAGGCCTACCAAGCTGATTCCCCGCTCCGTGTGCATGTTTCAGAATCCAGAACGGGGCAGCAGGCTGGGCCTTCTCTAGTGACTGCGGTTGGTCTTCCCAAGTCTGAGTGAAGTCAGTGCCATCTAGGGAGGCTACAGCTTTGGCTAAAGTGCTGGTGTGTAAATGCTAGGTTCTAATAGTAACATCTAAGTATAGTCCGAGGCCTGAGCAGAGCTCTTGGGACAGGCTTGAAGCGCTGACCAAGAGTAGAGACTGGATGAGGCACTGTCTGGATTTGGCTCTGTATAGCATTTGACAAAACAGTAACTTGTCCTGAAACTGCTAGCATGACCCATCCACCATGAAAAACAGGGTCTGAGTTCAGGAGCTGAGATGAAAAGCCGTTTGTCTTCCTCCTTCCATGCACTGCCCACTAGAGCTAGCTACGTTCACCTCTGAGGAGGCTCCCCGACAGTCTGGTCCCCAGTGGCATAACCTCAGCCCCAGAGCACATGGCTCCCTCCGCAGTCAGAGGGTACTCTCTGCATCTCTTGGAAGGGCTGGCTCTGGTGCTGGGCTGTGCCCTCTTTCTTCCACAGCCTTCCTTCCTGTTCTCCTCCAGTGGCTTCCTGGTCTGAAGAGCATGACACTGGCTGAAGTCACTTCTGTGTGGTTCTCCAGACTCTCCTATCTTGTTTCCTCACACTGATATTAGATGCTAGTGCATCTGTCACAGAGGAGCGCATGTATGCCGGGCCAGCGCTGAGATGGAGAGATGAATAAGACAGATCTCCCTGTACCTAGGGTGGGTGTATCCCTGAGGGAGACAGGGTAGGTAGGCTTGGGGGTACGGTGCCCCTCACATGTTGCAGTGCAGCAGGTGCTGCCTCATAGTTTTCAGGGAGATGCCTTTGTGGGAAACAACACTTGGGAGGTGTGTGGCCAGGCAGTTGCCTGTCCTGGACATGAGCTTCCAGGATTGGCAGCCCATCTCCCTGGTGGGCAGGAGGCTTGTTCCCAGTGCTCCCGCTCACAGCACACCCACAAGATAGACCAGTGGCCTATGTAGAAAGAGGGTTCTCTCTCTGTCCTCCCCATACCTAGATACCTAGCAGGTCTCTTGGCTAGCCCACCATGCTAGCCCACTGAAGATCGCTGAATTGAGCAATTTTGAAAAAAGAAACCTGTTGTCCCTTGTCAATTCTAAATTATTTTACTCCTAGCCCAGATCTGTCCTACCCATGCCTGTCCACTTCAGGCAATACTTCAGGCCCAGAAGGTTTAGAAAGCAGGCAAGTATGGTGGTTCCCAGGATGGAGGCTCTAACCCACTGGGCCACCCACACCCTCTAGGTCCATGACAGGGTAGCCTCTTATCTGTGGTCCGCTCTAAGACACTTGGGAACAGAGAGCAGCTGACAAGGCCATGTGTGACAAGACACAGGAGACACTGCAACATGAAGAAGCTACTCAAAGCCAAGCTGTATTGGGGCCATGCAGACAGAACCAGCATAGGTACAGCAACTGTGGCGGCAGTGCCACGTTGCATCTTGGGCCATGCAGAAGCACCAGCACGGGTGCACCAGCAGTGACACTAGCTGGCTCACTGACAGCCTAGATGCAGAGGCGGCCAGGGCCTGCAGCACAGGTACTCGTGGAAGTCAAGTGGTTGGCAGTCTAGAAATCACATCCTTGATCTGTTCCCAAGACCTGTCATGATACCAAAGACAAAGAGCTGAGGTCGAGGACCTATTTTACCCACGTACACCAGAACAGCAGCCTGGAGCTTGTGCTATCCTTGCATGACCTGAGGGCTCAGCTGCCACCAGAGGACAAGCTCCAGTCCCAGCTTCAGGTAAGAGGCAAACAGGGGCAGGTACCTCCCTGCCAGACCTCTCACAGGGAAGGCTGGGCAAGGCCGGATCCTCACTGGTTCCTTGCAGGTACCTGTGCCCACCTAGTGCCGGTGTCACTACTGTATCAGAGCAGAGGGAGTTATGTGGCACAGAGAACGTCTCCTCAAGCCTGGTGTTTACTAGTGTAAGTACAGCACAGGAGAGCATGCTGCAGGCCCCTCCTTTCCTGTCACAGCCAGTGGCATGGGCCAAGCCTCAAGGCAGGAGAGAGGTATGAAGGCTGGTCTTTCTCTTAACTCAGGGACTTGTTTAGCAGGGCAAACTGGTGCTCAAGGACCTTTCTGTGTCCGGTTGGCTCAGACAGCGGTAGCAGCACTACCGGCAATGAGGATCCTGGACCTACGACTCTGTCCCAGGCACTTTTCCCGGGAGACAGATACCTCGAGGCAAGTGTGGCAGACAGTGAGCAGGATCCTCTCAGCACTGAAAAGGGCAACTCTCGGGAACCTGAGAGTAACTCAAGTTTCCAAAGAGTGAGGTCTTGACAGGGAAGAAAGGCACTTTACTCCTATTCAGGCCCTCAGAAGCCTGGCTGCCTCCCCAGCGAAGTTAGAGAAGACGTTACAGACTCACCTGTATCCCTGCTGGCCCTAGGAGCTGATTCTATAGTGCAGAGAGCGGCTATGGCACCTGCCATACTGTGGCAGCTCCTTGACCTGCTACCTCCACACTCGCACACAGAGGAACAGCACTGGCGGTGCCACCTGCCTGAGGCTGTGTGGGTGGCTAGACTACTGCTAGTGTCAGGAGCAAGGCTTGCGAGGGTCATCCAGATACAGCACCAGTGCTTAGTTAACAAGAGGCTTTAGAAGCACCGCCTCCGTGCGGTTGCAGGTGGACCAACAGGATCCATCAGCAACTCTCCTAGAAAGGGGCTCACAGGTGTCCTCCCAGAAACAGGGATCCTGCCTGGGGCATCAGGAGATGCACTAGGGCAATGACCCTGCTAAACAAGCCCCAAAGACCAGCCTGGAGACAGATAGGGTATAGGCCAGAGAGCTGTACCTCAGGGTAAAGTCAAAGTGAAAATGCTTTTTCCTTTTTTGGAAGGCCACCAAGAGAGAAAACACACATGTTAGGACACTCAGGAACAGCAGCAAGTCGTCTGGATACTCAGGCAGGAACACAGTGGCTCCTGGTGGCTGGGCTGAGGGTTCCTGGAGGATCTGTGTAGTGGCTCTGCCCCTGAGTGCCAGGCAGTCAAGAAGCAAGGCTGGCCTCTGCTGACCTACCACACCAGATGAGCCTCCAACTCAACCATCTTTTGGTCTTGGGAAGGCAGTGTGTGGTATGCACCACTTAAAGGTACTGTGAACTTTGCTGTCATTGGCTTCAGGGACTCTGCCTCTCCTGAGCAGGGTGCTGGGCCCACCCTGGACACCAAGGAGGAGGCTGCCTTAGAAGGTGTGCTTAACCCTCCTTGACTGCATGTAGGCTACAATGTCCAGGTCTGAGCCAAGACAGGTATGTTTAGTTCCCTAAGCTGAGGTCCTGCCCAGGGCCCCTCAGCTTCTTGGGAAGAAGGGTCTAGGCCCAGGTTCAGACCCACTCTGTCCAATCTTTCACACACAACTGAGCACCGCCCAATTCTGGGCAGATGAGATCATGATCTAACTGTTCACCTAGAAGCCAAAGGCAGCGTCAGGGGACCTGTGGGGAAGGACCATATGGAAGGAACATGACCAGAGAGAAGGGCGACAGAGCCGGTGCCTGTTACCACAGCATGTAGAATGTTGACATGCACAAAAATAAGGGGTTCCCAAAACCCAACCCCTTCTGATCTTGCATGGACTCATTGGAGCTCCTGCCGCACTCAGCTTCTTCATCCTGGCCCCTAGAAGGGTCTATCCCAGAGCCTACAAGGAGCAGAGGGTCAAGGTACGTCTCTAGGTCCCCCAGCCCTGCCTGGCCCACCATGTTACCTCTTCTGCTTGTAGGTCAGCATGGCCTCTGCGATGGGGAGCTGGTGAGCACAGTTGGCTCCTGAGATGTACTGGGTGATGCGTGACACGATGTCTGGTGTGTCCTGCACTGCACAAGGCAGAGGCGGCAGAGGGTCAGCATGGTGGCTAGGCGGGAACTGCTGAATCCCAGGCACTGTGTTTGGCTCTCTTCTATCTCTGCCCTCTGCCAGCAGCCTCTGACTCAGGTCCCAACCACAGTGGTCCAGGTGAGGGTGCAGGTCCTTCTCAAATCCTGAAGGCATGTTCTACCCTGCAACTGGCCCTTCCTTTCCCAATGGCCCCACACCATTTTACCAGTAGGTCGGGGTAAAACCTCAGGCTGGGTGAGGGAAGCCTCCTCACACCCCCTCCCCTCTCACAGCAAAGCCTGAGAACTGGGTCTCTGTGATGGGAGGTCTCCAGGGGACAGGGCTGGAGATGCACGGCAGCCCCTTCACTCACACAGTGCCCAGGCCTCACCAGTGCTCTGGGCTTCCAGCTTGTTGAACAGGTCTCTCCAGGCCAGATCCTGGAAGAAGTTGTTGTAGCGGTAGTCCACAGAGCCCAGGTACCTGGCCACAGGGTGGGAGCCTGGGGACCCAGGAAATCCATCACCATGTGGAGTTGCCTAACCCCAGACAACCCCGCTGCCCTGAGCCCCTCTGCAGTGGGCTACCATAGGCCTACAGGAAGAGGAGTGACAAAATCCCCACTTCCTGTTGCTCTCCCAGGGAAGGCAAAAAAAAATAAATAAAAATAAATAAAATAAAAGAAAGCCAAGGTGAAGGCAGGAAGACCAAGGAAGGCGATAGGACACGGGCTCCAGGTGAGGCCCCGCCTTTAACCTCACAACTGATAAAGGAGCGAAGCCCTGAGCAGCTGTGTTTTATAGTTAGAGGACCACACAAGCCAAATGGCTCCCAGAGTTCAAGTCCACGGGAGCATGACAACCTCTAAAGGCTGACTGGGCTTTCTGGTGACACAAACCAGCTCATGTGGAATGACCTGTGGTGGGACACCAGCATGGACCATCCTGGAAACCAGTTTGCCCTCTAACAC
The DNA here is from genome assembly GCA_021653895.1 of Mastomys natalensis. Lineage (NCBI taxonomy): Eukaryota > Metazoa > Chordata > Mammalia > Rodentia > Muridae > Mastomys > Mastomys natalensis. Next base: position 1,808,891 of record JAJTUV010000047.1, on the reverse strand, counting down.
ATTCTACACGATAAGGACATTTGTCCAAGAGAAGAAAGGAACATGACGGTAAGAACAGGCCTGACTACACAGCCTGGTGTCTGGCTGCTCAGAAACGTTCGATCCTCAGCTTCCAAGTGCTACTGTGCCTGGCACACAGTTTTTCAATAGAGTGAAAATAACTGTGAATCTTTAATGGAAGGATGTCATGTTGGTGTCTCCACCCTCACCATGCTGTGTCCCTGTCTCTGTGGTCCCCTAGGCTTAGTCACAGGCGGCCAGTGGCCCACGGCCCCTCACCCAATGGGATGATGAGGAAACGCATGTAGCCGAGCCAGTCGGGTGTCTTGTGAGACAACTGCTCCACGAAGAGCCGCAGGATGGCGCTGAGGTAATGCTGTGCTCCCGCCACAGCGATCTTCACAGGGGTTGGTGGCTGAGAATTGCAGTTGCAGCTGCGATCCCAAGAGGGGTGGGGCAGAGAGGGACAGATGCCTCACTGTCTCTGTCCCAGGATCACCCCACTGAAGTCTGGGAAGCCTATGACCCCAAGGTGCAGCTGCTCTTGCCTCACAATCCCGAGGGAGCTACTAACCCCAGGATGCCCTCTGACAGGAGTTCTGAGTGGTAGGCAGGGGCAGGAAGTTCAATGTCTGCCTGGATATGCCTGGGCCAGAAGACCAGTGCTCAAGACCTCTGCTGGGACAACTGCAAGTGGACCCCCTCATCACCCCTAAATGAGCTTCAAGATATCCACTGGGAGTCAGAGTAAAGCTGCAGGAAGGAACTATCCATGACTGTCAGGGTCAAATGTTCCCTGTCTTCAAGTGGCAGGCCCAGCTGGGATGTAAGGCCCTAGGAATGCCAAAGGGCAGAGCCCCAGGTAAGGAAGGAGCGCGGACTCACTATCGCTGTATCCGAGAGACAATGGTGCTGAAGGCAGCCTGCACATCAGCAGCAGAGCATGTGCACACCACAGGAAGCGTGTGCTTCTGCAGGACATCTGAGAGGAACTAGAAAGGGACAAGCCGACAATGGCATGTCACCTGGTAGTCCCCAGATACCCAGACAGTGCTGATCATCACCATGCCCCTCCTCCAGCACGGACTGCTGTTGCTCAGGTCATATAAACTTCCGATTCCCCAGGAGAGGGAGGGCACATGGCTGTATCCCTCACCTGTCCCTGCCAGTCAGAGGTGTTGACAAGAATGATATTCTCGGGGAGTCGGTCATCGGAGATGAGGATGTGGTTCAGTTGGTCATACACAGTTTTCCTGGGAATCTAGAGACACCAAGATGTCCACACAAGGAAACACAGCACCCAGACCCTTTAACTCCCAACTCTGGCTCTCATACTCCATACCTCCGCAGGCCAAGGGCAAGGAAGGAGGTGCCTAACTAATGTGGAAGTTCCTAAGTCTGCGGTGGCCACACTTCAGGGGGCCGGACAGCAATAGGATGGCTACAACTAGCCCCAGAGTCAGCAGGCTTCCCAACAGGAGGACCTATAACTGTCTTCTCCCAGCAGGCCCTCCAGCTTGCCCAGTCCTCAGGGTCCCTAGGCGTCTCTCTGCTCTGCCTGGGCAGTACCCTCCTCAGTTCCTACCCTAACCTGCAGCTGGCTCCTTGTGTCTGGACAACGCTCATTGTCTAGGCTGTTGGCCCGCTCATTCTGTGGCCGAGCTGGCTGTCGCTCCTTCAGGGATGTGCTTCTGCCCCGGCGGCCAGCTGGCTTTGACTCTGACCTGCCAGAGACCAGGAAAGGCAGAGGAGAACAGCTGGGGTGGTAACCGTATGTTCACTGCAGGTTGCACTGTGCTGTCCCACAAAGAGCTGTCACCACCCCCACCTGGCAGACCCTGTGAGGTGACATTGCAATCTTCCCAGCAATCTGAGCCCTCAGTGGCATGGAAGTAGTGATGCCTCTTGGGCACTTTGGCCTTGGGGCTGTAGGCCAGCAGATGGCCAGAGCTGCTAGTGACCCAGTGGCTTCCCACAACCCTGCCCTAAAGGCGCAGAGTCCCTCAGCACAAAGCCCACACCTGGTGGAAGGGATGACAAGGGACTCAGTCTTGATGATTCTTCCACTGGGCGGCAGCTTCTCGGTGAACACATCTAAAGTAGAGGCCTCAGCCTCTGGGCTGTCCTCAAGTTGCCCTGATGGTTCCCGGGGGGTTGGTGAACTCTGGTGGGTTGAGAAGGAGCCGTAAGCACCAAATGCAGAAACATTAGCCATACCTCTCCTGTCCATGTGTCCGTGGTATGGGGTAAGGTCAACCTCAGGTCTTGCATAAGGCACAGTTGCATGCAAGAGGAGAGGTGCTCCTCTCCGACAAGTAGCTCTTGGACCAACTCTGACTAAGAGATCGGCACCACACCTGCTGGAAACCCCACCCACCCTGCACATTATCAGAGACACTCTATGAGGCCTGGGTCTGATAGCAAGGCTAGGGACACAGCCGTCCACCTGAGATACCCGGCCAATATCCACACAGGGTGAACCGAGGATCAGCAGGCAGCCTGTCGGCCCTGAGGGTGGTATACATGTTTTCAGAGTATGTGAACACAACACCCTCCACATTCAGGTCTGCTGCACATGGACAGACAGATGAATGGCCCCATGCCTGCTTACAAGGGCCACCGTGTCAGAGATGCTGTCGCTTGGCTGCTTGCCTCCCAGGGATCTCGTCTTCTCAGGTACATCAGCCTGGGGGTGACGAGACAGGAATTGGCTGTAGAACCAGGATGTCTACTTCTGGATGGGAGGAAGCCCAGAGAGACTAGCTGGGAACTTCACAGACTGTGAATTCAGGATTAGAAGATGCACTTGCTACTAGGCAGAATCCTGAGCCCAGGATACATCAGTGAAGTACACGCTGGCTAGGCATTCAGGACTCTCTGGAAAGGAGGGATGAGAACGGCCAGCCTGGTCCTGGGGTCTCGCCCTGCACAGAATGGCCTACTTACCGGGCTTGGAGGCTCCCTGTGGCTCCGGGCACTGTGGATGCTCCCTATCTCTGTCTGCGAGCTGGAATGGGACAGGCCTTCGAAGTAAGGCCTGGACGAAGAAAGGAGTAGATATTAATTCCCAAGATCCTCTATACACTGAGAATGAGGTTCAACCCACTGCATAGAATGACAAGCAGCATGGACCTCGGCAACAGAAGAGTGACATCCAAAGACACAGTGTGGAAGAACTGTGTGACTAAATGCCTGCTCCTGTGGGAACCTTACATACACGGTTGGATTCTGCAGTGACTCAACTCCAGGTGGGCACAGCTCCTGCGCTGGTTATGAAGTCAGTAGCAGAAAATGTGTTCCAGGGCTGCTGAGACGACTCGGTGAGTAAAAGCACCTGCTGCTAACCCGTAAGACTTGAGTTTGATCCTTGGGGCCCACGTCATGAGAAGAGGAGCAGTAACCCCAGCAATCTGTCCTGTGCCCTGCACTCCTGTGCTGTGGCACACACATGCCACCTCCCACAATAAAACACAATGTAAGACAAGGAGCCCCATCTGCTCGTGGTGCTCACCCCAGGTGGGGCAGCCATCACCACAGGAGAGTGGCTGTCAGCACACGATGCCCCTTGTGGTGGTCTGAATATGTGTGGCCCTCATAGACTCATGTGTGCGAATGCTTGGGCCACAGGGAGTGGCAGTATCAGGTGTGGTCTTGTTGGAGGAAGTGTGTCACTGTGGAGACAAGTTTTGAGGTCTCCTATGCTCAAGCTACGCCCAATGCAGACACAGTCTCCTGCAGAACTTTCAGCTCCTTCTCCAGCACAAAGTCTGCCTGAATGTTGCCATGCTACCTGCCATGACAATAATAAACCTCTGACACTGAAAGTCAACCCCAATTAAATGTTTCCCTTTTATAAGACTTGCTGTGAGCCGGGCAGTGGTGGTGCACGCCTTTAATCCCAGCACTTGGGAGACAGAGGCAGGCAGATTTCTGAGTTCGAGGCCAGCCTGGTCTACAGAGTGAGTTCCAGGACAGTCAGGGCTACACAGAGAAACCCTGTCTCGAAACCCCCCCCCCCCAAAAAAAAAAAAGAAAGACTTGCTGTGGTCATGGCTTCTGTCTCTTCACAGCAATGAAATCCTAACTAAGATAGCCCTGGTGAGAATCTTGAGATCTACGACCAGACTACAGGAATCAGAAGAACATTTTCAACAGTACAAGGGTATCATGGGCAGGTTTAGCAACTAAACCATTCTAGACACATTCAGGCTGTTCTAGAACAACGCACATGATTTGACACCAACTAGGCTACATCAGAAAAGCCTGCCAAAGCCATTTCAGACTAACCGAGAATAGCCATGACTCTAGAGCAGCCAGGCTAATTCTTGACAATCAGATCAGCATGGATGAATGTTAACTGTCTTCAGCAACGTGTGAGTGAAGAAAAGGGAGATGAGGAAAGCAGAAAACCAAGAGATGTTACAGAACTCAGGCTAAAATAGCTGGCAGGATTTCTGCTGTCCACGTGAGTGAGAAGACTGAGCAGGGACCTGCAGGGTATCATCTGTGACTACTTAGGATCATGGTCCCACAGTGATCACACACCGCCCCAGAACTACAGGCCAGGGACTGTGCCACCACAGTTGTGTCATGGGGCTTATGATGGGGAGGAACTGGACTTTGAGTGAACCCAATGTGACTGAGCAGAGGTCACACTACAGCAGAGGACACACTCAAGCCTAAAATGAGGCAGGAAGGAGCAGTGCTGAGACAGGGGGACTGAAGTGGAGGAGCACAGGAACACTGGCTTGCTTGACCTAGAGGACATCCCCCAAACCAGTGGTTTAACACCCTGACCTGAGCCCAGCAAGACACAGAAAAAGAAGCCAAGGCCTGAGATGCCACCCCAGAACTAGAAGCATAATAGGTGTTGGAGTTTATTTTTGAAATGTCTCATTCTGTAGCCCAAGCTGCCCTTACACTCAGTTATTTAAGTTTTCCAATGCCAAGTTTCCTAAATGCTGAGACTACAGGCATGAGAAACCAAGCCCAGCAGTAATGAATAAAGTGTTGGCATCGCTGAGAGACACAGTCAATTAAGTTCAAGACACAAGACATCCAAATCCTTTGTGTGTGCTTCTCTGTATTGTCCTGGTTAAAAACTTAAAAATGAAGGATCTTTAAATTTTGGAACATCCTGAATCTCCCTGTCCTTAGTAGCTACATCAAGAATGAAGTCTACACACTACCTGTCCTGAGGGCTTGTCTTCTCCAGGCCCCGCATATCCACAGCACGTGTGTGCAGACTAGCCTACTCTCCTTTTTCTCTTTTTGCCCTAGGCTAGGCTTGCCCATCTGTTCTCTCAGCCAAACCAAGGAGGAACACTGGATGGGGCTTCCCTCTGCTGCCTATACAGTAGATCCCTGCAGATTCTAGTATACCTCAGGGCTGTTGGCAGAGGAGGGGGTGCAAGAGGGAGGGGAACACTCTGGGGCCCTTCATTCGTCTGCAGCCTGCCTCAGAACCCTGGCCTCACAGAGAACCTTCCAGCTCAAGCCCGTTCCTGATGCTCCCTCTCCCCAGCTCCAGATGGCTCTGCCTGTGTCTAGTTCCTAATGGACATGCAAGCACTGTGGTCTGTTCACATGGTTACTACTCACCTGAGAAATATTCTGCCTGGGAAAAGATGCCAGGATGCAGACCCAACTCCCACGGGTCAAGGGTAGCTATGCCCTTCCATAGCCGCCCTTCTACAAAGGTGTCCTTTGCTTCTGGCTCTGTCTACCCACTAGCCTTGGACTCAGTCCACGTTACCTCCTCTCAGGATCTTCGGGTCTGTCCCATGAGAACTGTGCAAGCCTGTGGTGTCCCAAGGTGAGACATGGGTCATAACAACAGGCCAACCCAAACCAACTCAGACCGTTCTAGCACAAGACTATCAGGAATCTCAGAACCTCTGTCTAGGCGCAGGCCTATTGGAAGTGACAGCTTCAACGTGGTAGAACTTACCTGAGCTTAGGCTTGGGGGTGCTAAGGACACTGTCATCATCATCCATGTCAGGGCCACTGTCGCTGGGGTTCTCCACGTCCAGCGTGTCATAGAGAAGATCTAGGTCCTCCTCCACCTCAGGTACATGTTCTGCGGGGTCCTGCTCCGAATCTAAGACCTAGAGTGATGGATGGTGACATGTTTGAGGGCCCACAGAAGGCTAACAAAGGAAGATGTGCAGGAACACGAGCAGGCAGGCACAGTGCCACACACTTCCTTGACAAAACATCCTCCTGTTTGCTTTTCTTCTCCATTCTCTCTCTCTGTGTGTGTGTGTGTGTGTGTGTGTTCACAGGACAGAGGTTGATATCAAGTATCTCCCTCTCTCTACATTAGTTTTTGAGACAGGGTCTCTCACTGAACTGTAGTTAACTGTCAGCTGGACTAGCTGGACCACAGCCCCAGCGAGCCTCCAGTCCCCTACTCCAGCACTGTGGTTACAAGTGTGCACAGCCGCAGCAGCTTCTAAGTAATGCTGGGGCTTCAGACCAGGGTCCTCATGCATGTGCAATCACACTTTCCCAATACCTTCCGATCACTTATCTAGGAACTAGGATCGCGTCAGAGGCCTCAATCACCTCATGGTGTGATTACCCTTCTATGGCTTGGCAAGGGTGTGTTTAGAACACAGTGCTTACACTTTGTAAAACATATAGTTGACCTTGGATAGTACACGAGGTCCTGTCCCCTCAACCAAGATAAGAAGTTCTTCTCTCCCAGAAAGCCCTCTTGTCCTGGTAGAGCCTCATTATATTCCCCCAGAGACGGTGTCAGAGTGTCTGCCAAGAGAAACGTCTAAGCATCATGTTGAAGCGCCTCCAGGAAGTGTTTCAGGAAAGAGGGTAGACACTCATGAAGATCAGTAACCACTGAAAAAGGGTTGAGGGGGGGTGGGCTCCTCCTGTCCTTCACGTGAGGATGAAGAACAGGTCTTCCCCAGACTCTGAATCTGCTATGCCCTGGTCTTGGACTTTCAGCCTCCAGAACCATGAACAAGACACACTGACTGTTCCATTATACAGCCAGTAAGATGAGATGATCACATATACACACACACAGATGTGATGATAACCTACGGCTTAAACCAGCACAGAGCGGCAGGGAGCTACTGGATGCAGTAACAAAACAGGATGCTGGTAAAAACAGAGCAGACACCAAAGGAAAAAGGGTGGTTCTGGGAACTGGAGGAAAGGTCACCTGCTGACAAAGCAGAAAAGCTTGGTAGATCTGCAGGTAGATCCAGGTGTTTCATGGAACATAAAACTTCTAAGTGATAACACAGGCTATCTGGCAAAATAAACCTCCAATTTGGAGGGAGCCACGTGTACTCTCTTGACAGTTTACAATAAAGTGCAAGGGGGAACATGAGATAGAAATCAAGAGAAACAGATTTTAAAGATTCGGAAAAGTCCCAGCCAGACCAGGTTGTAAAGAACCAAAGTAGGAGCTGGAGAGATCGCTCAGTGGTTTATAGTGTGTACTGCTCTCACGGAGAACCAGAGTGAAGTTCCCAGCACCCAAGTCAGGTAGTTCAAAGCTCTTGTTAACTCCAGCTTCAGGATATCCAATGCCCATTTCTGCCCTCTGTGGGCACTGCAGTCAACTGCACGAGCCCCCACACAGATGTCCATATATAAATACAAGTAAAAGCAAAGTACTTTTAGCAATTAAAGTTTGAAGAGATTGGTATGGATAGAGGGAGCAGGGGACTGCTCAACAGGATGGAGATGACCCAAAGATGCTTCCCTGCTGACGGCCTGAGGGCAGCAGTTCCAAGCAGCCGCTCCTCAGTCTCAAAACTGTCTTCACAGGGCTCAGGCAACAGGAACAATCTCGAAGATGGCACAGGAGGCCAGTCTTCACAGCAACTGTAAGTGCCAACTCTCAACGTTTGCAAAAATGTAATCATTTTAAACTGGTTGTCACAGGATCCCTGACAGAGGCCTGAGGCAGATGCAGGGCCATGTCTAAAAGGACCCACTCCAGTAGAGTACAGAGGAGCCATGGCAGCAGGTGCCCAGAAAGGACAGAACTGCTGTTTCTGGCCACTGTGCCAGCCAAGGAGAGCCATAAGCCCATAGCTACCATCTGAGGTCCTGTAGGCTGCACTCAGCAACACTGTGGGGTGCAGTACCAGGCCCTAGAATCTCGTCTCAAAGCCAGAATGTCCTGAGAGCAGAGGACTAAACCAAAGAAGGGTTTTCTAGCCTTAAGATTCAATGTTTGGGAACAGAAGGGCAGTTCCTGCAGAGAGAATGGAGTTGGCTCCCAGCACCCACACGGCAGCTCACAACCATCTGCAACTCCAGCTGTAGGGGATTGGATGCCTCCTCTTCTCACCTCTGTGGGCAGCAGGCATGCACACAGTGCACTTATACACATACAGACAAGGCACTCATACCTATGAAAATCCATCGATCCTTTTTTTTTTTTTTGAAAAGATTCAATGTTTGAGGTCAATGAGAATAAAGTCTATGGACCTGAGTTTGATCCTTGGGTCTCACATGGTAGAGTGAGAAAACAGGCAGAAGCACATGCGCGTGTGTACACACACACACACTGAATGAATGAATGAATGAATGAATGAATGAATGAATGAATGAATGAGTGTGCTGACTGTCTTGCCCTGCTGGGTGCTGGACTTTGGGGGGCAGTTACATCAGTTTCCTTTTCTTCTTTTCAAACAGAATCTCTGCCCTGTGCTGGTCTCGTAACTTACTCTGCACATACTGTGATTTCCTGCTCGCACCTGGACAAGTCCTGCTCAGCCACAGTCACAGACACTCTAGTGTTTAAGAATCTGCTTGACGCTAGAGTGAGTTGAGACTTTAAGGGCTGTTGGGATAGAATTAATACATTTTGTGTGCGGGAAGGAAATGAATTTTGGGATCTAGGAGCAGA